>MU226509.1:488718-498849 GCA_018584345.1 Thuja plicata
AAAAGAGTTTGGACAAGGAAGGTAGCATAGAAATGCCCGATATCAAGTGAAAAACTAATCTTTTAAATCCTCTAACAAGGTCACACCTAACAGTGTGTTTGTAACCTTTAACAGGGTTGGCTCTTCATCGAGCTCACTTCAGATGAGTGAAAATTTTGGGTAACCGGTCCCAAGTGGTTTTTCCCTTAACATGATTTCCACGTTAAAAATCCATGTGTCAATTTGTTTATGATTCATTACTTTAGTATTTTTCATTACACATAGCTAATCTAGATTGATCAGTAGACTCTAAGTAATTTACTATTTTTGTTAAATTGAAAGACTACTATTCGGTAAACATAAAGAATAAGGTTTAACAAAGCACTCCGAGCAGTAGTAATTTGATAAGTATATTTGAAGGCATTCATCTTATAGGACTGAAGATAATTAGAGGCTTAATACTGTGGTACTAAGTTTTTGGGTTGCTTAATTGGAATATTTTTTAGGCCACTGATTCACCCCNCTGATTCCCCCCCCCCCCCCCTCTCAGTTATTACTAACAATTGGTATCAGAGCTTGTGTGCTTAGAAAGGGAGTTTAACTGCTTAAGAAAAAATTCACAAGATGAATAGACGAGATGTGCCCAAGTTGAATAAAGACAACTTTGCATCATGGAAAAGAAGAATAAGACTCCACCTATTAGGTACTGGTAATGATGTTACTCAACACCTTGATACTGAATATGTGTTTCCTACAGGACCTCACACTCTTGAGAAATTAAGAGAAAAGCATGAACATAATTGCATGATGATAGAACTTGCCTCATCACTCTTCAATGTTGAGTTTGAAGATGTCAAAACTTGCACCTCTGCAAAGAAAATGTGGGATAAATTGAAGCTGGTATGTGGAGGAGATGCTAATGTACTAAGAGCCAAGGCAGAAATCCTAAGAGGGAGGTTTGATGACCTAAGGATGAAACAAGGAGAAAATATCACTCAGTATAACTCTAGAATCAAAGAGGTAGTCAATGCTATTTGAGGAGTTGGAGGTGTACTTGAAGAGGAGACTGTGGTAAGTAAAATCTTAAGAACCTTATTGCATGTATATGCTATTATAGTTTGTGTTATTAAAGAAATGAGAGCCGTTTCAAACAATACAGTTACTCTAGATAGTCTGATTGGTAGAATGATTTCATTTGAGATGAATAACTTTGATAATAGTGTCTTATCATCTATAGAATCTACATTCAAATCTTCTTTGAAAATAAGCAATTTAAGTCATAGACATGCTATTAGAAATGATAGTGAAAGTGATAATGAGGATCAAGGACTTGATGAGATTGAAGCACTAATGGAAAGAAGATTGTAGAGAGGCAAAGGCAGATACAAAGGTAAATTACCACTCGTATGTTTCAATTGTAAAGAGGTTGGATACTTTGCTACAAGATGTCCAAACATAAGAAAAGATTATAGAAGTAATGATAGATCATATGAGAAGAAGTTTGATAGAGGTGATAACAGAGATTACCGAAGCAACTGACAATATGAAAAAAGAGATACCCGAGACTAAGGACAAAGGGAAGAAAGCTTGTTACATAGCTGAGAATAGAGCTGATGACACTGACACCAAATCGGAAGAAGACATTGAGATGGTATTTGTAGCCATGAAGGATGATTCAGATGAGGAAGAAGAAAGGTATGTAGAAACTGCACTCATATCTAAAGTTAGTAAGAATGATGTCTGGATCATAGATAGTGGGTGCACTCACCATATGACTGGTGATAAGCAAAAGTTTGAGAATTTTGAATACTATAATGGTGGTTCAGTAAGAATGGGTAACGATACACCTTGTCCAGTTGAAGGTAAAGGAACTATAATGTTGAATAACCTAATCAAATGTGAAAATGCTTACTGGTTAAAGGACTGAATTATAATATGTTAAGTGTTTCACAGCTGAATAATACAGGTCATCGAGCGGCATTTGAGAATAAGAAGGCAAAGATATTCAATGAATCGGGAAGGTTGATCAGAACTGGTGAGTAGAGAAAAGGTAACCTTTTCTATCTTGATGACACTACCACCACTTGTTTAATGGATATAAACGAAGATAAATGGTTGTGGCAAAAAATATTGTTTCATGTGAATTTTGACAACATGATAAAGATAAGAAATAAAAGGAATGTCAAAGGCATACCGAGCATGACAAAGACCGATCATATCATGTGCAAGAACTATAAAAAAGGTAAGATGGCAAAGTCTAGTTTCAAGAGTAAAACCCATACATCTAATGCAATTCTAGAATTAGTCCATACTGATCTACATGGACCCACGAGGACAAAGAGTTACTATGGAGATAGGTATTTCATTCTCTTTGTTTATGATTATTCTAGAATGATGACAGTTATGTTCTTAAAAGATAAATCAGAAGCATTCAAGATGTTTAAATGGTATAAGGCTATGGTAGAAAAAAAAAAGTGATAATAAATTGAAATGCTTAAGGTTAGATAGAGGAGGGGAATTTATTTTAGATGATTTCACTAACTATTGCAATGAGCATGGAATTAAAAGACAGCTTTCTACACCAAGAACACCACAGCAAAATGGAATTGCTGAGAGGAGAAACAGATCAATTGTTGACTGTGCAAGAACATTGATGATTGAGAAGAACATCACTCAAAATTTCTGGAGGGAATTTTCCAGTACCGCTGTCTACACATTGAATAGAGTACACTTGAAGAAGGACACAAAGAAGACACCCTATGAGCTTTGGTATGGTCACACACCCAATGTAAGTTACTTCAGAATCTTTGGCAGTCAATGTTATATTTTGAAAGATGATAGAAATGGAAAAATTGAATCCAAAAGTGAAGAAGGTATCTTTCTAGCGTATTCAACCATAAGAAGGGCTTATAAAGGTCTTAACAAGTCATCTAACAAAATCATTGAAAGTGAAAATGTGAAAATAGATAAATTTGCAGAAAAGAATGATAAGGAAAGAAGAAAAGAGCTAGAGGACTACGAAAGGTTTGTTTATACAGAACCTGAGAATCTACCTAAGAAATAGTGTATCACTCCCAAGCAACAGAACATTGCACTCGAGATTCAGGCTGCAGTTACCAAAAATTAGGAAAATCCTCAAGATGATGTTTCGAGCGATGGAGATCAAAATGAAGGTCAAGAAGATGATTAGAATGATGAACAAAGAGTTGAACTAAAACTTTCCAAGTATGTCAGAATACATCATCCACATAATCAAATCATAGGAGACAAGAAGGATGGAATGAGAACAAGAAGTAAGTCACTAAACACTAGATGTTTACTTTGTGATTTTGAGCTTAAATCTATTAATATTGTACTTGAGAATGAAGAATGGGTCAGTGCTATGAATGAAGAAATAGAACAGATTGAGAATAATAGTACATGGACACTAGTACGGAGACCAGATGACAAGAATGTCATTGGTACCAAATGGATATTCACAAACAAGCTGAATGAGAATGGAGAAGTCACAAGAAACAAAGAAAGGTTAGTATGAAAGAGGTATGCACAAGAAGAAGGTATCGATTATGGAGAAACCTTTGCACCCGTTGCTAGACTGGAAGGATTTAGAATCTTACTTTCTTATGTTGCATTCAAAGGATTCAAGGTATACCATATGGATGCCAAATCCGCATTCCTAAATGGAATACTAGAAGAAGAGGTATAGATTGAACAACCAGAAGGGTTTGTTGATCCAGACAAGAGAAACATGGTATGTAGACTACATAAAACCTTGTATGGATTGAAACAAGCACCTAGAGCCTGGTATGAAAGACTTCACTCCTATCTCATTTGCTTTAAATTTGTAAGAACAAGTGAAAATAGAAATATGTACTTAAAACAAGATACCGATGGTAATATTCTGATTGCTAAAGTTTTTGTTGATGATATCATTTTTTGGGGAAATGAAATGTTATGCAAATCCTTTGCTAATGAAATGAGCAAAGAGTTTGAAATTTCTATATTTGGGGAGATCAAATTCTTTCTTGGTCTACAAATTCTTTAACAAGATACAGGCATATATATCACTCAGTCCAAATACATCAAGGAAGTGCTTAAGATATTCAAGATGGAAGATTCCAAACCAGTTGGAACACCTATGGTTACTGGATGTAAGTTGAAAAAAGAAGACAAATCAAATGAGGTAAATCAGACCTTGTATAGATCAATGATTGGCAAACTAATGTATGTTGTTCATACCAAACCAAAAATAACACATGCAATTGGAATAGTTGCAAGATTATCTGCTAATCCCAAAGAATCACATATGACTATTATCAATAGAATTTTGAGATATCTAAAGAACACCGAGGACTATGGCTTATGGTATAAAAGAGAAGGAAAATTTAAGCTACCAGTGTATATAGATGTTGATTGGGCTGGAAACATTGATGACGGAAAGAGCACAACCGGAGGAGCATTCTTCATGGGTGACAGACTTGTCACATGGATCAGCAAGAAGCAAAGATGCATCTCTCAGTCTACTGCAGAAGCAGAGTATGTGGATGCTGCTGCAAATTGCTCCAATATTGCATGAATCAAATAGTTACTGGATGGTATGATTATGAAGATTCTTGAACCAATAATTATCTATTGTGATAATACCAGTGTAATTAAAATTTCTAAGAATCTAGTCATGCATGCTAAGACTAAGCACAAGTGCAAGAAAAGGAGGTCATACTGTAATATGTTCAATCAAAGGAACAACTAGCTGATATATTCACCAAGCCATTACCGAAAGATACATTTGAGTACTTGAGATAGAGACTAGGGGTACAACCCTTGTCTATCGGTCAGTAAGCTGACTAGGAGGCTACATCAATCTAAACATAATCAGAAGATCATTCATGTTGATGCAAACACCAAGATGAACAACAACGGATACATCTATACAAAACAAGGTACAAATCTACACCGAACACAAGAGACATTGTATTGTTTATGGATAGGGAAATTCAAGGAATATATTATATAAAGAGATGAAAGATGATATAGAAGAAGAATTGTTTGGTATTTTTATCAAAGGGAGAGATTATCTCATTATCATAAGGGAGAGAGATTCATTATCATGAAGGAGAGATTATCTCATTAATCGAAAAAGATTATATCATTATCCATGAAGAGAAGTTCCTAAGAATCAAAAGGAAGAGGTAATCAATATTCAAAGGGAGAGAGATTGATTACATATGAAATATCCATCTAAGGGAGAGAAGTAACAAAGGGAGAGAGTTCATACAAAGGGAGAGATTGTTGTCAAAGGAAAAAGAAATTATTAAGAAGAGGAACATTCAAGGTAGAGCACATATCAGAACAAAGAAAAAATATGCTACATCTATCCAATGATGGGATTGAAGATTGAAGAAAACCCACTCTACAAGAAACAAATCAAAGCTATTTTGAGCTTACTGAGAACCAAAAATTTGTAATAGTTACAAATAGGAAAGATTGATGAAACTGTTATATTTCATATTGTATTAGTAATAATTATAGTATGATAGTGTATGTTACCATCAATGCCAAATGGAGAGATTGATGACATGTAACTGAATGAATGTTTGAAGATGTTAAGTTGATCACCGAAATGCAGAAAGATAATCCAAGACATTAAATTAGTTAATGGATTGTATTGTCATTGATGTCAACTTTGATATAATCTAATCGGTTATAATTAAAGTGTCAAAGACTTCAAAGAATCAGAGAGAAAAATATTATGCTTTCAGTAATGCATAAAAGACAAGCATTCATTAAGTGACTAAAAACACCAATGGCTAGTGGAACCCGACAGACAGAGTTAACCAAAAGTCAAGTCACTGTGATGCCCAAGCAAGAAACCCGACAAGCAGAATCACAAGCATACCCGATAGACAGACAACCCCGATGAAGAAGCCTGATGAGAACTGGAGTGTTGACCAAAGCTATCAAAGAGTTAAAACACCAAAGTTAACTGGAGTTCAGAAATGACAAAATATCTAGCTGGAAGAGCTAAATATAGACTTAACTGGTAGTTATCATTGTTTTCATCGAAAAGATAAAACCAAAGATAAGTAAAGGATTTAAAGCTATTTTTTCCAGTTGGAAAGAAGATTTCTACGAGATAAAATAGGATTTTTTCTTTAAATTAGATTGGCTAAGGTTGCGGATCATGCCAAGATCAAGAAAATCAAGAACCTAGAAATGATGATGTCATCTCTATAAAGAGACAACTTTATTCATTACGAATTAAGGGGAGTAAATGAAAAAAGAGGATGCTGGAGAGAAACTGATGAAGATCAAATTCATACAAGCCTGATCAATCAAGCTGAGGAAAGAGCTAAAGATTTCTGCAGACACCGAGCAAAAGAGCATAGCATCACTGAGCATAACAAAAGTGGAGCAAAGGTATTAAAAATACATATTGATCATATTGATTTAATGAGCTTACAATACATCTGAAAATATGCAAGTATAAGTTGTATATGTGGACAAATCATACTGTTTCAGTTTAACCATTGATTAAGAAAGTCTCTTAACCGAGTAGGATTTAAAGATCCTTTCTATATTGAGATACATCCCAAGGAGTATCAAAAAGTTTGATCATGAAGATAGCATGAGATGTCAGATACCATTTGACAAACCAGAAGAGTTTGGACAAGGAAGGTAGCATAGAAATTCCCAATATCAAGTGACAAACCAATCTTTTAAATCCTCTAACAAGGTGACACCTAATAGTGTGTTTGTAACCTTTAACAGGGTTGGCTCTTCACCAAGCTCACTTCAGAAGAATGAAAATTTTGGGTTACCGGTCCCAAGTGGTTTTTCCCTTAACACGGTTTCCATTTTAAAAATCCATGTGTCAATGTGTTTATGAGTCATTACTTTAGTGTTTTGCATTACACATAGCTAATCTGGATTGATCGGTATACTCTAAGTAATTTACTATTTTTTGGTAAATTAAAAGACTGATATTCGGTAAACATAAAGAAAAAGGTTTAACAAAGCATTCAGAACAGTAGTAATTTGACAAGTATATTTGAAGGCATTCATCTTATAGGATTGAAGATAACTAGAGGCATAATATTGTGGTACTAATTTTTTGGGTTGATTAATTGGAATATTTTTTATGCCACTGATTCACCCCCCCCCCCTCTCAGTTATTACTAACACACATGCTTTGATCACAAACTAACTTAACGCTTTCACATAACCTCTCACAATATCTAATGCATCTTATTTTCAGACAACTTCCATATTATTCCATCACAATCATCCTCTTATTTATATTGATCTTTAAAATATGAAATCACCAAGTTGGCCATTAAAACATTATTTAAAATTGGTCTAAACTAAACATTCCCACGGTGGCGAGGAATGAGAAATGGACCACACCACACACTTTGCCTCAACCAAACCACACATTACCCAATATCACAATTATTGGATCCCAAGAAGAACTAATATAGTTAGAAACCATGCCTTTGGACCATATCAACATGACCAAAAAATATAATATCAAATGACTAAGCAATTAGTGATTTTAAAATAAACTACCAATATCATATTCGGAACAACAAAGAATTTTGGACCACTTTCAAACACAAACATTATTGAATATCTCACTAGGACATATTTCCTAGAGAACTAGCCTCCAGACCATCAGATCCTCAAAATCATATCTGTAACATATTAGGAATACTTAAGAACACACCAACCAGCAAAGCAGTATGTTTCCGTCAATGACAACCTTACTAATTGGTGCAGGAGCACACCTAGCTCAAACCCTTAGCTCTTTATTTCTAGCATGTACTGACCCTAGCCATGTCAGGAGAGTTTGTGTGGACCTTAGAAGGTCATTTTTTTTCCCTAAGATGGATATGACTAGGTCAATCCATGTCTAGCTAGGTTGCTTAGCTGGTTTCCTAATTTTTGGTTAACACTAACGGCCAACACTATCGGTTAACACTGTATCGGTTAACAATGTGTCGGTTAACACTGTGTCAGTTAACACTGTGTCGGTTAACACTATCAGTTGATTTAGATTGGTGCTCGGTTTTGCGTTACTGTTGCTCGGTAAACTCAGTCATAACGGCCCGTGAAAAGCGGATCTTGTCTTTTATGGAGAGTATGGTCATTTGTAACGGTTCCTAAAGAGATGCTTGAAAATATGTGGGCAGTTAGGGTCGTTCCAATGAGAGGATGGTTATTAACAACATCCCAAGCCTTCATTTTAGAGATCTAGAGGGTAGAGAATGTAGAAGAAGAGAAGCTACATGAAAGTTAGAGATTTGTAGATTATTGTACTATTTTATTTTGTTTCCAGTAATGAGAAGTTGCAGACTATGTGTTTAGTGGATATCAAGTGTCTTTGTGGTTCCTTTTGCATGCAAGTAGATTAGTTACTTTATTTTCTATTTTGTAAGTTGTTAGTTCTTCACCCGTTCTGGGTTGTAAGCAGTAATGGCCCCTTGAGATTCTTGAATCCATGGTGAGAGTCATGTGTTGGGATGGAACTCGAGAGGAGACCTTGTACATAGTTTCATTTTTGTTTTCTATAGGAGAAGCAACAACAACAAGTCTGGAGATATTACCCAAGGCGAGCTTGGTGATAGTCCATCTAGGGAATAGAATGAAAACAATGTTTTGAAAACATTGGTTGAATGAATCTATTTGTGCAGGTTCAGTGAGGATAAGTTGAATAGCATGTCGATGGGGACTGAGTCTTGAAGAGGAGGTAAAGTTGATAGTGACTTACCTCAGTTAGGGTAATGAACACCCTAAGAGATCTAGGAGAAAGATCTCAGAGTAGAGCCAAGTTGGTTTTGTCAAAGCAACGAGACTTCTGTCCACATCAAATTGGTATCAGAGCCTAAATTGATTGGGCTTGTGGTAGATGTTCCAGCCAACAGTATCAATAGGAGAAAACAAGATGGTCACCAATGCAGAGCTTGCAAAGGAAGTAGATGAACAGAAGAGAGTAATAGAAGACCAAAGGGAAAGGAGTAGACTCCTTTAAGAAGCCATGGATGAGATGAAGATAAAAATTCAAGAAGTTGCAGATGCAACTAAAAGTGGAGATGAAGTCAGCAGTAGTAGAGGGAAGCAAAAAGTTGATGAAGAAGACATAATACCTGAACCAGACCCTCCAATGAGTGAGGAGCCATTTCTAAAAGCTCTCAAAGCCCTACGAGGAAAAATTCTTGAAGGAATTCCATTCTTTAATGGAAAAATGGACAGTAAACTAGTTGTGGAATGGATAGAAGGTATTGAGAATCATTTTGAATGTGAGGGCATAATTGAAGCACAAAAGGTAAAATTTGCAATGTCAAGGTTAAGAGGTTCAGCATTAACATGGTGGAAATACCTCCAAGAAGAGAGGGAGAAGATGGGTAAGCATCCAATTTCAAATTGGAAGGCCATGTTAAACAAGGTAAAGGAGAAATACCTACCTAAGGATTATGAAATCCAATTACACAAGAAGAGGCAGAGTTTGAAACAAAAATATTTATATGTGGTTATGTATACTGAAGAATTCCAAAAGTTGTGCTTGAGGTCAAGAGTCCAAGAGGATGAGACTATCAAGGTGGCTAGGTATCTTGGAGGCGTAAAATGGAATATGCATGAGAAAATAAGTTTGTGGACTCCCACAACCATCCATAAGTGTTTCCAACTTGCATTGAAAGTGGAAGAGAAGAAAAAAAAGAAATCAGAATCAAACTTCAGAGGAAGAGGTAGAGGTCGAGAAGGAAGAGAACAAGGAGGCTATGGTGGAAGATGATCAGATTCAAGACAGAAAAGTGAGAACAAGCTCACTGAAAATCAGGAAGGAAACTCAAATAGAGGAGGTTTCAGTAGAGGTATAGGATCTAATACTAGTTTGAGAGGAAGGAGCAACAATAATCAAGGAAGAGGAGCATCCTACTTTGCCACCATGAAATGCTACCATTGCAATCAGCTAGGTGTATGAAAAATAGATGTCAACTATAATAAACAAAATACTACTATCAATAAGTCAGTAAATCTATCTAAATGCAACCCAATGAAGAATACAAATATCAAATGAAGCAAAAGAACAAACTTTACCTTCACCTACTCTTTGCAGCTTGTCTCCATTGTCCTCCTAGCTTTGATTTCTTGATG
>MU226509.1:538186-574962 GCA_018584345.1 Thuja plicata
ATGTCCTCACACATGGAAAAGAGGACAAGTGTTCATGTAGGGATTCTATAGGAATCTCCTACTTACATAATAAATAAACTAAACTAAACTACCTTGGTTTATAATATATTTCACCAAGGAAGGATTACATATTCTAACAAAAGTATTCTATTTGTAATTGGTAGTGCAAATCAGCAAGGAGGCTGCGTAATGCACATAGGGAGAACAACTCACCCCAAAGAATAAGAAATGGAGGTCTGTGCTGAAGTTCCATGATGCCATGAAACATATGGAGAAATTGCAACATTAAAAAACATTCCATACAATGTTGCGCAGGCTTTTACGTATGTAAATTGTTTTTTAGAATGCCAGAGGAGTTGCGCAGGTGTAAATCCAGTTCCACAACCTTTGCAAGCATGTCGCCTACGCAAGACTTGAAAAAGAAGAGTACACAAGGAACCCACGCAATAGCATGAGATAAGAAATTAAAAACATTTCAAAGCTAGTGCAATGAAAAATATCCCAAATATGCAGCGCATGGAATGTGGACACATAGACAATGTGTGTGAATTGTTTTTAAATGCCAGTGGAAGAATGTATGTTTAAAAAGGGAGAAGGTTGTGTTTTGTTTGAACACTGAAAAGCCTTCAAAACTTTCAAGTAAATGCCATCGAAAGGTGTAAAACCAGATCAATTACTCATCAAAGGGGGTAGTGAAAACATTTAAAAAACCAAATGCAATAAATTAAGTTTAAATATTAGGTGCCTGCGCTGCATTTGAAGGGTGTTTATTAACTTCAGATTTCTTAACAAATGCAGTAACCTGTGTAGTAAGCAAAGGGGGAGTCAATGTGCTATGTAAAAGTGGAGAGTAATGAATGAATGCCCTACGCAATACTAAGGAGGAGCCTATAAAGACAAAACATGTTTTAAAATAAAAGACTTCCAAATGGGAAGCTCATGCCAAAAGAAGAAGAGCCCACGGAGCATGCAAAGGGGCATTAAAACTTAGTTATTGGCAAGTTGTGCAGACATAATGTAAAGGAAAGCCAACACATTTTTAAGACACCTTTCACGGAGCTTTAGGGAAGGAGTTTGAAACAAATAAAATGCAATTTGGTATGGTAAAACTAATTGGTAGATTGCGCAGTCTAGTTTGAGGGAGATCAATGCATCGTAAATAGAAGTTTTTTTAAAAACTTTGAAAATAGGAAATGGTGGAGACAAAGCCCACGCGATGGATAGAGGAGTGAAAACATTTCAAAATCCATTCAATGCAAAGGCAAGTGTAGAACCAAAGTTTCTTTTATGCTGCCCTGGAGCATGTGAAAGACTAGAAGTCTGCGCTAAAATACATGGGAGAAATAAACCAAGTTTAAAAAAACAAAGCAATGCCAATACTATTTGTTGGTTGCAAATACAGAGGATGCCCATGCAGCATTGTGGAAGGGCATTTAAAATATGTAAAACCTAAATGCAATTGCCAGAAACTGCGCAGGTATAGCTCGAGAGGCGTAAAAACTTGAAAACTGAAAAGGCATTATCCCACATTGGTGGGGTTTGGTTTTTTTAATGGTTTTAATATGCCAGCGCTTACTTAATGAAATAAGTAAGAAGACAAGAGGCCACTTGGCGGGCACCTTGGTTGGATGAGTCAGTGCATGGTGGACCCCATAATTTTGACACAGAATGCATGATAAACTTTAAAAACTCAAAGGACTTTAGTCCCACATTGACCCCACAAGAGAAATTACATATGTTTAAAAGGTAAAAGACACAGTATAGAGTTTGAAGATGAAGCTCGAAGGCTATGCACGTGCGTGAGCGCAGGTGGTGCCTCGAAGTGCATGTCAGATTGATGGAGGACAAAAACCAAAATTTGATGGACCCTGTAGAGATGATGTGGCAGGTGACATGGCACAAAGGCAACCGATTGTGCATAGATCTTGAGGCAGTAAGGATTAGACAGACAACGCAATGACTGGATCCAAAAGATGCAAGGAAGATAGCATCAAGGGATTGCGCTAGCATGACAGGTGGAAAGGCCGACAATAGTGCAGATGAGATGGCATCCAGATGGTGATGAGGTGATGGCCGCACATGAAAGCATCTGAGCTGGCATGAATCCTGAAGCAGGCAAGATAGACGGTTGTCACAAAGCCTCAAAGAGAAAGATGAAAGGTAGTTATCATAGAGGCAAAACAGCAATGCACGACACATGGCGCTCAGATAGGTGGCAGGCCCAAGATGAGGTAGTTGACATAGGCGCCTACGTGCAGCTGCAGGTCCAATCAGAGGGTGCCACATGGCACAATTCGGTGCATATTGTGCATAATAAAGGTGCAAAGAAAGGTTGAAATTAAAGAATTAATATGCAGATTAAAGGGAATTAAAGTACAGATTAATGTGCAAAATAAATAATAGATATAGTCTCTGCAAAAATAAAAGATTAATGCAAAGAATGCAAAGTGTTGTACGCAGAATTTAATTCAAAATTAATTAAAACTATTGAAAAGATGTGCACACGAGGGACAAGTTTGTTTAGTGATTCAGGGGACAAATTTTATCAAAAACAACAAGTATCATATGCCGTTGGAAAGGTCTTGAGATGAATATTTTGATTTTGCAAACCATTTGGGTGTAGATCAAATCAGATTTTTGCAGTTGAAGAAAGAAGCAGTTTTAGATATTTTCTTGGGGATAGACAGGTGCCGGTGACTGAGATGGTTTTCTCAATTTCTCCTATATCTTGCTTTTTCTCCATTGTTGAAGGATGTTGAATTTTATACTGTTGGGCAGTATTCTGGCTTTTGAGTCTTATTTTCTGAGTAGTTTGTCTTAAAATGTACATAATCAGATGATTTTTCAATAAAGAACAATGGAATCCATGTACATTATTTGTCGATGTCTTTGTATGTCTTGTTTTAATTCTTGTGTGTTAATTTTTAATGCACTTTAATACACTAGTTACAAGGTAGCTAAGAGCTTGTTTCTGAGTTTCTTTCAAGGAGAGATTAATTCTTAGAGGCAAAATTTGAGGTTTTAAAATTTGCATACAAATCTGATGTCCAGGTATTAGATTGAGAAGAGTGATTTGTAAGGCACTTCACTTGGTTTCTTTGTGTTTGGAGTTGGAGGGTTTTCTGGAGATGTGTATTTATTTGACTCTGTTGCCCAATAGATAAGGCACTGGTCCTTGCTTGTCTTGCATTTTTCATCATCAATCCATTTAAATCAATTCACCTTTTACTTTCTATTGAAGAGCATACATGTCATGTCTTGTGTTGCAGAATACAAGCTCTTTTGGTGATTCTTTGAAGAAGTGAATCTATGGGTTAGCCTACCTGAGCTTAGAGCTCAAAGAGAAGAAGGATTTAATCCTTATTGTAACATTGACCATTTTCCTGGTTCTTAGAACACTTATGCAAGTGGGATCTTGTATAAGATTGGTTGAGTCTTGGATTCCTAGTCTATACACCTCTAAGAACTATCCACAATCGCATCTGCATAATGGGGTTCAACTAGAGATTTCTTATGTATGCAGAGATTTGTTATGTTTTAGGTGCACCCGCTTGAGCGTGTGGAGCTCAAAGTAGAAGGAGGATCAAATCCTCATCAATTAGCCTTCTCTTGCTCCTCGGTTTGTAGGAAGAAGCAGATTCATGTGATTTGGACGAAGATCCCCAAGTCTAGTTCGCATATTCTCTTTTAGAACTGAGGGATACAAGAAAAAATTCTAACAAAATGGTGACTCTACTGGGGATAAATATGAAATAGTCTTGTTGTGCTATTCAGAAAATCTTTGGTGTTATTTTTAAAAGTTAAATCAAATTTCAGTTGATTTTGCCCATCCGAGTCACGCTAACAAAATGGCGACTCTACTGGGGAGAAGTGGATGTTTGTAAAATATGTAATGACTAATTGTTTGTTGCTTCATTTTTGGACCAGTTTGTGAAATATAATCCCATACATGTTGTGGGTGGCGACTCCGTTTGGACTTGGAGAATCTTGGTAGTTTTGTGCCAGTGAAAATTTGTGATTATCAGTTATTATTTGAAGTTTAAGATGTTTGTTTCCTTTCTTGGTTGAATCAATATCTAAATTTGATTTTAAGAAAGAGAGTTGAAAAGTAGAATCTGAAATTTATTTCAGATTTATGTGTGTGAACAGTCTGGAATTGTTTTTATTTGCAGTAATTTGAAAAATGATTGTGTGAATTTTCTGGTTGGAATGAGTTTCCATAATTAAAAGTGATTTCCAAATAGTTCTTGTTGTTTGATGTTTTTCCTCTACAAGCAGGTGGTGACTCTACAAAAAAAGAACCGGATGGAGCTACAAATGAGGTTCTAGATTTACCATCTTTCCTGTTAAGAAGCAAAGAGAACAGCAGCTGCAATTTTGATCCAGGTAATCCTCTGTTTTATATATATATATATATATATAAAGGCCCCTTATAAAGTGAAGAAGTCACTAATAAAAAGGGAAAGTTGATTTGAAAGTTTCCATACTTCTTGTTTTTAAAGTTCGGTTGCAAAAATCAGAAGTATGTTGTGGTTATGTGAGGAAAATGACTGCATAAAGTTGGATAAAAGTTTTGTCATAGAATAAGTTGTGTTGTCAAGTAAATGGTCCGATGGAGAATCCATTTTCAATGGATCAATATGATTTTTCTATACCTGAGATTTATCAGTCAGATCTTGAGAAATTTAATAGAGATATTGCATGGAGAGAGCAAAGAATCCAAGAGAAATCTGTGCTGATTTTAAGATATGAGATAGGGGAAAGAAAAAAAGAAACATACTATTTGTTTTATAAAAGGTGTCGTGATGCAGTTGACAAGCTTATAGCATTCGTTGAGTTTCCAGAATTAGCATGGATTGATTTATTTTTAGAACTTTGTGTGCTTGAATCAACAAATTGGTCATTATCCCTTAAAGATGAAGAAATTAAACGTACTATAGAGTGGATATATTCAATTGAGAAAATTGAACATGAAAATGTAGATGATGTTGAATCTTATTGTGTTGATGATGTTGAATTTAGTGATATTGAATCTAGTTCTTATAATGATGATGTTGAATCTTATTATGCTGATGATGAAGTAGATGAACAGAAGAATGATGAAGATGAATCTTTGGTGAACAAATTTTCCTTTCAGTCTGTAGATTTATCTTCTATTCAACACAATAGTGCAGACTTCTTGCTTCAATTTAAGGAAGATTTTGGTGAACAACAAGAGGATGACTATGATGCAAATAGAATTTGCTTTGGTTATTCCTTTGCACAAGAAGACATGAGTCACAAAGTTTAAGTTTGTGTTTCCAATCAAGAAGATTCCACTCAATCTATGCTTTTGTCAAATAGGGATGTCCAAGAATATATTTATGAGGAGGATGAAGGCTGGTCAATTGTTGCAAATGATGGTTGCTCAAATAGTAATGATGATGATTCAGAATTTTCTCTCCTTGATGATGACTA
Organism: Thuja plicata; assembly: GCA_018584345.1. Classification (NCBI taxonomy): domain Eukaryota; kingdom Viridiplantae; phylum Streptophyta; class Pinopsida; order Cupressales; family Cupressaceae; genus Thuja; species Thuja plicata. The sequence continues at coordinate 543,644 of MU226509.1, forward strand.
TAATTTAGAAATTGATAGTGGGTTTAATAAAGTTTTTTATCCACTTTTTGATGACAAGGTAGATATGGATCAACCAATACTCTGCAATAATACTTTTGAGAAGGGTTTTCATATGATTTCTAATCCTTTGTATGAAGAAGCAGTTGAATATTTAGAAGATTTGAATGATGGAACAGATTATGAAACATATGACAGTGGTAACAATGATAAATTTTTTAATTCAATTCCTTTCTATTATGATCAATCATCCCCTAAAGTTGATTTTGATATTACATATGAGGTTGAATATGAGAAATTTTTCTTTGACATCCAAGCATGTGCTGAAGTGAGTCAACATGTTTCCAATTATGTGATGGAGTTGGAATGTTTGTTTTCTCAGCAAGTCAGTGATAGTGAAGGGTGTGATGTTTTGATGTCACACAATGATCAGTATTCACAGCGATCCAGTGACTTTACTTTGCCAAGTGATGATGAGTTTTTTGATTGTCTTTTCTTTGATATGTTGAATATTCAGGGCACCATATTTGATCAAGTGAATGGAAATAATGATTTCAGTACACCTCTGATACATGGAAATGAGAATCATATTTTCGATAGAGGTAAGTGTTGATTTCAGTTGTGAAAGGATTTGAGGCCTTTTGTGGATAATTTGTATATCTTGTACAATTGTTTTCCTTTCAGTTGTGTGGTGTGTTTTCTTTCAATAAAGGGTTTCCATTTTTTGAAAGAGGGGAGAGAGGAGAAAAGAGACGAGAATAAAATCTGATTTGAATTTTGACTGGCCTGCTTTAACCATGAGATTCTGAGGTTCTCTACATGCCTGCATGGGGCACGCGTCCTTAGTCAGAGCCACTATTGGAACTCCAAAATTTTGGGTACATTTTGGAGTGAATATTCTAAAAATTTCTCTAAGTGTAAGTTGTTGCCCTAACAATCTTTTATGAAAGGCCTATTTTGGATGCTTGTAAAAAGTGACCTGATGATTTTCATGAGATACCACTTGGAGAGTGGGTTTGACACCTTTCATTTAGCAAATGTAGTGGGTTCCAGCTTTCAAATTTGAGTTTGATAAGTTTTGGAGGTAGCCATTTGGAGGCATTTACCCAAATCTGCATTTATGCATGTTTCCAGTTCTCACTAAGTGACCTACTTTGATTGTTTTTATCTCTGACCAGATGGATAGGCATGATATTAAAGGTTTTTACATCATTTTTTAGGCATGGAAGTGAGTGTTCTTATCCATTTTCAAACCTCTATGAACTCATCTGATAACTTTTCCAAAGTCATTCCATTTGCATTTTATTCATTTTCCCAGAGTGTCAAGTGCAGATTTCTAAGTACCTTACTTTGAGGTCCCACCTTTTGTGCCCGATGCAAGATTTAGAAGAATTGAGCTTTCCCCTATATTGAAAACATGAAAGTGTACCTTCCTAAATATTTTTAGACTTAGACCAATTCAGTTGTCTACTTTGCCTAATTGATTCCAAATCCAATTTCTGCAATTTTACCGTGTTTTAAGTTCAGAAAGTTGTAAAGTACTAACTTTGCAGATTTATGAACGGTTGATTAGTTCATCATCAAAGCAAGTTATTTAAAGTTATGCATTCCTAGTGTAAAAATGAATCCATGTTCAAAGGTTCAGACTCCAAGGGTTTCTTTTGATGGGTTTATGAACTCAAATCTGAAGGAGTTTTAGGCAGATTTACGATATAGGCGGAATTGTTTTTTGCATAATTGTTGTTTTATGAGGGTTATATATTTTTTTCAAACGGTTGTTTTGAGGTGCCAATTGTGGAAATGATCTCCTTACATATACATGTACTACCTGGATCAGTAGTTGGGCCTTAAAACATGATTCTCTATTTTTGCAAAACTCAATCTTTTTGCAATTTCTGTTGCTTTGACATTTGTGTTTGCATTGTGTTCCTGAATCACCATAATTGATCAGTTACACCTTGCACCAGGAGTAAGATCCGGCGAAGCCCTTTTGTGTGCATACTGATTGTTGATGAATAGATCACTCTGCCAAGTGACGGTTCCTCGGGAGTTAATCCACTATCTTTGCAATTTGCATTTCTGGTAGGGTTTCTATATATTTGAATACTTCTAATTGCAGAATATATGAACTAGCCCACTTTGAATATTATTATTTTATGGTTCTAATGCTTTCAAGAAAATCCAGTTGATGATCAATGCTTAGATGCTGAAGAAAATTCATTTTTAAATGATCGTCAGTTCAATACTTCATTACTCAGTTGCACATTGGTTTATATTTTGGGATCATAAAGTGGTTGACTCATAAATTAATGGCGGTTCCTCTATTAATTCATTCTTCAAGAGCCTGGAATGCACTGAATGCGTATGTGGATGGTACTTAAAATACTATTTAGCAATGCACCAATCAAATAATGTTTCTATTTCTTCAATTATCTGCTTGAAAAAGCATAACAATCTATGAGGAAGTTGTATTGGCAATAGGGGCTCTTGCTTATGCAATTGCTACCGAGTTAACTAAGTACATGCCAGAGTTTTATAAAATGTGAAAGTTAATGCACCGAAAAAGTGTGTTAATGGTTTTTATAGAATGCATGGGATTAAAAACATTTAAAAGTATTCAATTTGTAATTTCTATTGCAAAGAAGCAAGGAGTTTGCGTAATGTGCAGAGGGAGAACAACTCACGCTAAAGAATAAGAAATGGAAGTCTGTGTTGAAGGTCCATGATGCCATGCAGCATATGGAGAAATTGCAACATTAAAAAAACATTTCATACAATGTTGTGTAGGATTTTAAGCATGTAAATTGTTTTTTAGAATGCCAGAGGAGTTGCACAGGTGTAAACCCTGTTCCACAACCTTTGCCAGCATGCTGCATGTGCAAGACTTGAAGAAGAAGAGTACACAAGGAACCCGCGCAGCAGCATGCGATAAGAAATTAAAAACATTTCAAAGCCAGATCAATGCAAAATATTCCAAATATGCAGCGCATGGAATGTGGAAACATTGACAATGCGTGTGAATTCTTTTTAAATGCCCGTGGAAGAATGCATGTTTAAAAAGGGAGAAGGTTGCATTTTTTTTGAACACTGAAAAGCCTTCAAAAATTTCAAGTAAATGACATCGACAGGTGTAAATCCAGATTGACTACTCAGCAAAGGGAGCAATGCAAACATTTAAAAAATCAAATGCAATGAATTAAGTGCAAAGATTAGGTGCTTGTGCAGCATTTGAAGGGTGTTTATTAACTTCAGATTTCTTAACAAATGCAGTACCCTGCGCAGTAAGCAAAGGAGAAGTCAACGTGCTATGTAAAAGTGGAGAGTAATGAATGAATGCCATGCGCGATACTAAGGAGGAGCCTATAAAGACAAAACATGTTTTAAAATGAAAGACTTCTAAATGGGAAGCTCACGCCAAAAGAAGAAGAGTCCACGCAGCATGCAAAGGGGCATTAAAACTTAGTTATTGGCAAGCTGCAAAGACATAATGTAAAGGAAAGCCAGCACATTTTAAAGACACCCTGCATAGAGCTTTAGGGAAGGAGTTTTAAATAAAAAAAATGGAATTTGGTATGGTAAAACTAATTGGTAGATTGCGCAGTCCAGTTTAAGGGAGATCAATGCATGGTAAATAGAAGTTTTTTAAAAAATTTTGAAAATAGGAAATGGTGGAGACAAGTCCCATGCGCTGGATAGAGGAGTGAAAACATTTCAAAATCCATTGAATGCAAAGACAGGTGTAGAACCAAAGTTTCTTTTATGCTGCACTGGAGCATGTGAAAGAGTAGAAGTCTTAGCTAAAATACATGGGGGAAATAAACCATGTTTAAAAAAACAAAGCAATGCCAATACTATTTGTTGGTTACAAATACAGAGGATGCCCACACAACATTGTGGAAGGGCATTTAAAATATGTAAAACCCAAATGTGATTGCCAGAAACCACGCAGGTATAGAGAGAGGCATAAAAACTTGAAAACTGAAAATGGCATTATCCCACATTGGTGGGGTTTGGTTTTTTTAATATTTTTAATATGCCAACGCTTACTTAATGAAATAAGTAAGAAGCCAAGAGGCCACTTGGTAGGCCCCTTGGTTGGATGAGTCAGTGCGCGGTGGACCCCATAAATTTGATACAGAATGCATGATAAACTTTAAAAACTCAAAGGACTTTAGTCCCACATTGACCCTGCAAGAGAAATTACAGATGTTTAAAAGGTAAAAGACACGGTATAGAGTTTGAAGATGAAGCCTGGAGGCAATGCGGGCGCGTGAGCACAGGTGGTGCCTTGAAGTATGTGCCAAATCGAAGGAGGATAAAAACCAAATTTTGATGGACCGTATAGAGATGATGTGGCATGTGACATGGTGCAGAGGTAACAGATTATGCACAGATCCTGAGATAGTAAGGATCAGATAGATGGCGCAATGACTGGATCTGAAAGATGCAAAGAAGATAGCATCAAGGGATCACGTCAGCGTGACACGTGGAAAGGTTGACAGCAGTGCAGATGAGATGGCGTCCAGATGGTGATGAGGTGGTGGCCATGTAGGAAAGAATCTGAGCTGGCATGAATCTCGAGGCAGGAAAGATGGACGGTTGTCACAAAGCCTCAAAGATAAAGATACAAGGTAGTTACCGTAGAGGCAATGCATAAGTGTAACACATGGCACTCAGACAGGTGGCGGGCCAAGGATGAGGCAGTTGACATAGGTGGCTAGGCGGAGCTATAGGTCCAATCGGAGGGTGCCATGTGGCACAATCTGGTGCATGATGTGCAGAATAATGGTGTAGATAAAGGTTGAAATAAAAGAATTAATATGCAGATTAAAGGGAATTAAAGTACAGATTAATGTGCAAAAGAAATAATAGATATAGTCTGTGCAAAAATAAAAGATTAATGAAAAGAACACAAAGTGTTGTGTACAGAATTTAAATAAGAATTAGTTAAAAATATTGAAAAGATGTGCACACAAGGGACAAGTTTTTTTAGTGATTCAAGGGACAGTTTTATCAAAAACAACAAGTATCATATACCGTTGGAAAGGTCTTGAGATGAAGATTTTGATTTTGCAAACCATTTGGGTGCAGATCAAATCAGATTTTTGCAGTTGAAGAAAGAAGCAGTTTTAGATATTTTCTTGGGGACAGAGAGGTGTCGGTGACTGAGATGGTTTTCTCCATTTCTCCTATATCTTGATTTTTCTCCATTGTTGAAGGATGTTGAATTTTACAGTGTTGGGTAGTATTCTGGCTTTTGGGTCTTATTTTCTAAGTACTTTGTCTTAAAATGTAAAGAATCAGATGATTTTTCAATAAAGAACAATGGAATCCCTGTGCATTATTATTCAATGTGTTTGTATGTCTTGTTTTAATTCTTGTGTGTTAATTTGTAAGGCACTTTAATACACTAGTTACAAGGTAGCTATGAGCTTGTTTTTGAGTTTCTTTCTAGGAGAGATTAATTCTTAGAGGCAAAATCTGAGGGTTTAAGATTTGCATACAAATCTAATGTCCGGGTATTGGATTGAGAAGAGTGATTTGTAAGGCACCTCACTTGGTTTCTTTGTGTTTGGAGTTGGAGGGTTTTCTGGAGATGTGTATTCATTTGGCTCTGTTACCCAATAGATAAGGCACTGGTCCTTGCTTGTCTTGCAGTTTTCATCATCAATCCATTTAAATCAATTCACCTTTTACTTTCTATTGAAGAGCATACATGTCATGTCTTGTGTTGCAGAATACAAGCTCTTTTGGTGATTCTTTGAAGAAGTGAATCTATGGGTTAGCCTGCCTAAGCTTAGAGCTCGAAGAGAAGAAGGATTTAATCCTTATTGTAACATTGACCATTTTCCTGGTTCTTAGAACACGTATGCAAGTGGGATCTTGTATAAGATTGGTTGAGTCTTGGATTCCCAATTTACACACCTCTAAGAACTATCCAAGGACGCATCTACATAATGGGGTTCAGCTAGAGAGTGCTTATGTATGCAGATATTTGTTATGTTTTAGGTGCACCCGCCTGAGCGTGTGGTGCTCGAAGTAGGAGGATAAAATCCTCATCAATTATCCTTTTATCACCCCTCATTTTGTAGGAGGAAGTAGATTCATGTGAGTTGGAAGAAGATCCCCAAGTTTGGTTCGCATATTCTCTTTTAGAACTGAGGGATACAAGAAAAAACGCTAACAACGGTCACTGGCTTGTCCAGGACTGAGCTGTAAAGAAATAGCTCCCACATGAAACCCTGTCGTGGAATAATCATAGGACTTTGGGAAATGTTAGGGGAGCCTCTATAAAGTGTAAATATGGTTGGAGGAGGTCTAGAACAGGCAGTTTCTATTTTTGCAAGCAGGCCTTAGGAAAGACTAGTGAGACCCGGTTAGGAGCTTGTAGATGAAAAAGTGTGTTTGAATGCAGGAGTTCTTGTGTGGAGTTGAATACAAGAAGTTGGGAGGAGTCTTTGGACTTGTATAGAGACCTTGGAGGAGGATTGGCACTTGGTCAATCGATTTGATGGTATTTTGAAGCCTAAAACCCTTGACTAGTTTTGAAAATCTCATATAGCCCTAAAATCCCTTACTAATAGGAATCACCTATACATAAAAGTTGGGGAAGGGAGACCTATAAAATATTAGGTAACTCCATAAAGGGTGTCAAAATCATATATTTTTTCAGAGGATTTTTTGAAGAAATTTTCCAAGAAAAGCCAAAAACTAGTGAATTAGGCCTAATAGGGCTACTAGCCTAATTGAAGCAGAAACTTGAACTTGATGTAAAAGAGCTTGAAACCCTAGACCAAAGGGATCAAGAAAAAGTTGAAAGGGATGGTAGAAGACTCTTGAACCCCTACAAACACTTATCAAGAAGGATTTAGAAGAAAGAGACATTGGATGGCGGCTAGAGGAGCTAGAAAGTTGGTTGTTTATTGGAGATAGATACCCTAGTGAAGCACAAGAGATTGTCGCCTTAAGGGGAGGCATTGAAGAATTCCTACTCAATATTGGAGAGATCTTAGAGGATCCTTGAATTTAGGCTTAGGATCTTGGAAGGATTAGGAGCTCAAAGAATTCAATCAAGCAAAGTGCAAGAAAGGTAGTTAGTATCTATTAGATTGGTATCAAAGCCTATAAGATTAGGATTGTGGGTTGATGTTACAACTAGAAGAGTCAATTGGAGAATTGAAAATGGTGACTAATGCAGAGTTAGTCAAGAAGGTGGATGAGAAAGAAGAGGAAAACATATTTCTCAGAGAAAATTGGCTCAATTGGAGCAAAAGATAGATCAGGTAGATGAAAAGACTGAAGAAGTAAAGGATAAGGTGGAAGGAAAGAATAAAGGAGTGGCTCTAGATGATGAGGTCCCGGAACTAGACCCTGTCCTGAATGAAGAACCATTCCTCAAAGCATTGAAAGCCCTAAGTGGGAAACCTCTAGAGGGGATACCTATTTTTAGGGGTAAAATGGAACTAAAGGTGGTACTAGATTGGATTGACGGGCTTGAAAACCACTTTGAATGTGATGAGATAAGTGAAGCCCAAAAGGTGAAAGTAGAAAAAGAAATACTTATGGGGTCTGCGCTCACTTGGAGGAAGTTTATCCAATATGAGAGGGAGAAAGAAGGAAAGAGACCAATATCTACATGGAAAGCTATGGTGGCAAAGGTGAGAGAAGCCTATTTACCAGAGGATTATGAAATCCAATTGCACAAGAAAAGATAGAGTCGTAGAAAAAAACAATTAAATGTCAACTCTTATACAGAGGAGTTTCAAAGATTGTGCATGAGGTCTAGAGTGGCTGAAGATGAGAGTATAAAGGTGGATAAATATTTAAATGTCTTGAAGTGTAATATTCAAGATGAACTTAGTCTCTTGACTCCTACCACAGTGCAGAGATGTCATCAATTAGCTATCAAAGTGGAAGAGAAATTAATGAAGAATCAAGAATCAAACAATAATAGATGAAGAGGAAGAGGAAGAGATGGCAGAGGCCATAGAGGAGGTTTTGAAGGTAGGAGTACAAAACCCAAGACACAAGGTGAGACAAAGTTGACAGAGCAACATGAAGGTAGCTAAAGTAGAGGAGGTAATAATAGAGGTAGAGGTTCAAGCAACAGTAGAAGATGAAGGAATAGTGGCCAAGGAAGAAGATCATACTTTGCAACCATGATGTGTTATCACTGTAACCAGTTAGGATATCCATCTTATAGATGTACAAAGAAGGGGTCTACTTCATAAGGGAGTGAAAGAAGGGTGAGATATTTCCAAGAAGAGACATCTAGTAACAAGCAAGAAGAGGTACCTTTAGAGTTAGAAGAGGGAGAAAATATGATGATAAGAAGAACACTCATCAAAGAACCTGTTAGAGAAGAGCCCAATCAGAGAAGGGCATTGTTTAGAATGAAATGAAAAATCATGGGAAAAGTTTGTAAAGTCATCATTGACTCAGGGTCAATTGACAATATTGTGTCAGAGGAGGCAGTTACTAAACTTAAATTGAAAAGGATTCCTCACAAAAATCCTTATAGAGTCACCTGGTTGAGCAAGGGGAAACATATACTAGTTAATGAGCAAGCATGGGTAGACCTCACCATTGGGACATATGAATACAAAGTGCTATGTGATGTCTTGCCAATGGATGCATGTCATCTCCTCTCAGGAAGGCCTTGGAATTTTGATAGGAAAGCCATGCATGATGGGGCCAAGAGTGCCTATTCATTCAGGCAGGATGGAGTTACCTTCAATATACAATCCTTGTTAGAAGAAGGTGAAGCAAGGTCAATAGGACCTAATGTTATTTTGGTAGGTGAGAAGGAATTATTGGAGACTCTAGAAGAGGGTGAAGGAGTAGGGTATGCACTGGTCTTGAGTCCCAAAGAAGAGAAGACAGAGTTTCCTATAGAGATTCAAGAGATGTTGAATCAGTTCCAAGACATAGTGAGTGATGGAAAACTAGCTACCCTACCCCCTAAAAGAGCCATTAGCCATCAAATAGATTTTATCCTAGGAGCCCCACTTCCTAATAAAGTTTCTTACAAAATGAAAGCCCAATAAAATGAGGACATTTCCAAACAAATCCAAGAGCTTATAAACCAAGTTCTGATTAGGAGAGGTATTAGTCCATGTTTTGTTCCTACTGTCTTAGCCCCTAAGAAGGGAGGTACTTGGAGGTTGTGCACTGATTCTAGGGTCATAAATAGAATCACCATTAGTTATAGATTCCCCATCCCAAGGATAGAGGATCTAATGAACTATTTGGGGGATGCCAAGTACTTTACAAAGATTGACCTCAAGAGTGGGTACCATTAAATTAGGGTCAAAGAAGGGGATGCGTGGAAGACTACCTTCAAGACCATTGAGGGTCTGTATGAATGGATTGTCATGCCATTTGGGCTATCTAATGCCCCTAGTACTTTTATGAGGCTGATGAACAAGGTGTTGAAGGACTTCATTGGTAATTTTGTAGTTGTATATCTTAATGATAACTTAATTTTTAGCAAGACTAGAGAAGAAAACCTTAAACATTTGCAAGTTGTGTTTAAAAATTTGCATGAGGAAAAGCTAATGATAAATTGGGACAAGTGTGAGTTCATGAATCAGGAAATAGTGTGCCTTGGATTTGTATTGTCACATGGGAATCTCAAAATGGATCCAAGCAAGGTGGAGGAAATCATAAATTGGCCTACTCCTAAGGCTGCTACCAAGGTGAGAAGCTTTCATGGTTTGGCTCAATATTACAGAAAGTTCATCAAGTAGTTAAGTGCTATATGTGCACCTATGTTAGACACTATCAAGGGTGGAAGGAGAACCAAGTTCCAATGGAATGATCAAGAAGATTATGTTTTTGAGTTGTTGAAGAAGAAGATAGCTACTCAACCCATTTTGGTTCTCCCTAGTTTTGAGAAACTCTTTACTGTAGAGTGTGATGCTAGCAACATTGCCATAGGGGTTGTCTTGAGCCAGGAGGGAAGACTAGTTTCTTTTCACAGTGAGAATCTTAGTGATGCAAAGAGGAAGTACTCTTCCTATGACCTAAAGTTGTATGCTCTAGTCCAAGCCTTAAGGAAATAGAGACAATACCTCATTCCCAAGGAATTAATGGTTTATAAAGACAACCAGGCCCTTAGTTTCCTCAATTCACAAGACAAATTCAGTCATAAGCATATGAAATGGGTGGAGTACATGCAAGCATATATATTCACCATCAAGCATAAGAAGGGGCAACATAATAAAGTTGTTGATGCACTAAGAAGAGGAATCTTGACAGTACAAGAGGTTCAATTGAAGAGCTTTGGGATTGATAGCATCAAGGACCTGTACTCCGAGGATGTGCACTTTGCAAAGGACTACAAGATATGCAAGGAGCTTCAAAATCATTTTCATAGTGAGTTCTTTGATTATAATTTGCAAAATGAACTTTTATTTAGAGGTGGTCAACTTTGTGTACCTAGAGGGTCAATGAGGGTAATTTTGATTCAAGAAAAGCATAATGGAGCCCTTAGTGGACATTTTGGAGTTGATAAGACTCAATAATTAGTTCAAATATACTATTATTGGCCAAGAATGAATCTTGATGTTAGGAAGTATGTAGAGTGTTGTATTATTTGCCAAAAGGCTAAGGGCACATCTTCCAATGTTGGACTCTACCAACCCCTTCCCATTTCAAGAAGACCATGGGAATATCTTAGCATGGATTTTTTGGTTGTCTTACCAAGGACAAAGTAGGGTTATGATAACATCTATGTCATAGTAGACATATTATTCAGTAAAATAGCACATTTTGTAACTTGCAAGTGGTGCAGGAGCACCTAAGCAAACTCTCAATGCTTAGTTAATTTTGGCTTGTAACTAACTCTAGCCAAGTCAGTGATTTAACTTTGGGCCTTAGAAGGTCTTTCAATGTGTGTGACTAGATGGATTAGTAGTTAGTACTAAATCCAATCTATTTTAGGTTAGTTTGATTTCTAAGTTTATAGTCCTTAGGATAGGCCTAAATTGGGAAATGTGATCTAAATGTGTCCTAAACCTAAGACAAGTGTGAAAGATGCCTAAAAGGACTTAATGATGTTAATCAATCAATTTATATGGGTTAGAGGTCCTAAAATTTAGTTGGCATCATAAATGCAAAAGATGCTCAAAAGTTGTCATGACAACATTTGCAACTTTTTGCAAATGTTGAATGCAACTCGACAACTTTGGATTCCCTTAATTCTAGGAGTGGGAAATCAATGCAAAAGTCCTAAAAACATGGGAGAGGGATCTTAAGATATTGTATGGCTCATTTCCTAAGGTAGAGGATATTGTAAGCAAGTTTGAAAGTGAATGAAAGAAGTGTGTTCTAGTTTGACAGTACAATCAACTTGTTATTATGTTAATAGTGTACTAATGGATTGAAAGGAAAAAAATAGTGTTTTATTCATGGATTAGAAGTAGATACAAGAAATTTTCATTTAGTGAGCAAGTATATTAGAGTTGCTTTAATAGTCTTAGGAAATTGTTTAAGGTTTAGTGTGTTTACTGGTCCAGTTTAGACATATTTTGGTTTCATGGCTCCCCCATAGAATCCAACAGTGGGAAACTACAAAGGGTGGATGAATATGTTAGGGGAGCCTCTTTAAAGTGTATATATTTAATTAGGAGGCTTGGAGAACTGATTTTATATTTTTAAAGCCATGCCCTAGGGGAGCTATGACTATCTGGTTAGGTGTATGGAAGAGAAAAAGGTGAATGAAGAAGCAAGGGTGTATGTGAAATATCTGAACCAAGTGCTTTTCAGATTCATTAGGGTCCTATAGATCCCTAGTTGAGAGCTCAGAGCTTGAACAATCCATTTGGATATATTTCTAGATAGAAATCAGTCAACTGTATTTTAGGAACCCAAAAAGCCCTATTAGCCCTACATTTCAGGACACTAGTATACGGATGACTTGGGAACCCTAGACCTTGAAAATATTTTAGGTTTCCAAAAGGGTATTTGAATCGTAGGTTATTTTTTGGGGTTGTTTGTAATATTTGGGAAGAAATCCAGAAAAATCCTCTGGATAGGGCTTAAGGGGTGAATTTGGAACTTGATTGAATTAGGATTGAAGGCCTATTCTATTGGAGTGGAAAGGATGCATAATGAATTTTAAAATGGTGGAAATGACCCTTGTATCATTGGTGAAGTTGGGATGGAGGATTTATGCCTAGAATCCTTCAAGCAAGAGTGAAGCATTGAGACAAAACTAGTGATATTTGTCTTTCAAGGTGAAGCACAAAAAGCATAACTCATTGTGTTGAGTTAGTAAAGTCTTAGGACATTGGAGAAAAGACTTGGGAGATCCTAGTGTTGAGTTTAGGATCCTCAGAAGACTAGGACAAGTGGAGACCTAGTGGAGATTGTGCAAGCACACCTTGGAACACTTCCATCAAATTGGTATCAGAGCATATATTGATCAAGCTTGTGGTTAATTTTCCAACCAGTAGAGTCAGTAGGAGAGTCTACAATGGTGACCAATGCAGAGTTGGATAAGAAGGTAGATGATCAAGAAGTGGAGAATAGGATACTCCGAGATAGATTGGCTCAATTAGAGCAAAAGGTAGATGAAGTTGATGTGAAATAAGATGAAGTGAAGGATAAGGTTGAAGGGAAAGGCAAGGAGATTTCCATAGATGATGAAGTACCCGAAGTTGACCCTGTCCTTAATGAGGATCCATTCTTGGAAGCTTTAAAAGCTATGAGTGGAAAAGCACTAGAAGGAGTTCCAATCTTTACTGGAAATATGGAACTAGAGATAGTCCTAGATTGGATAGAAGGACTAGAAAACTATTTTGAGTGTGATGGACTCACTGAGGCTCAAAAGGTGAAGGTTGCTAAAGCCAGACTAAGAGGGTCTTCACTCACTTGGTGGAAATTCATCCAAGATGAGAGGAGAAGGAAGGAAATAAGCCCATTGCTTCATGGAAGGCTGTGGTTGCAAAAATCAAAGATGCTTATATCCCTGAGGATTGTGAAATCCAATTTCATAAGAGAAGACAAGGTTTGAGACAAAAGGACCTAGATGTAAACTCCTATACTGAAGAGTTTCAAAGAGTTTGCATGAGATCTAGAGTTGTAGAGGATGAGAAGGTTAAGGTAGAAAGATACCTTAATGGACTTAAGTGGACCATACAATATGAGATGAGTCTTTTGACTTCAGACACCATTCTGAAGTGCCACCAAATTGCCATGAAATTTGAAGAGAAGCTGAGAAAGAAACAAGACACTAGCACTACTAGAGGAAGAGGTAGAGGAAGATACACTAGAGGAAAAAGAGGTGGATATGGTGGAAGGAGTTCTGAACCAAAGAGTCAAGGAGATACTAGATATGTTGAACAACAAGAAGGAAATTTCAACAGAGGGAGTTCAAACAGAGGAAGGAACTCTAGTAGCAGAGGAAGAAACAACAACCAAGGTAGGGGTAACTACTTTGCTAACATGAAGTGTTACCACTACAACCAGGAAGTGATAAAAGGGTGAATTATGTCCAAGAAGAGACTAGTGGTGGAAACAAACACCCTGAGGTTCCCTTAGAGTCAAAGGCAGGTGAGAATTTAATGATGAGGAGAACTATGATTAAGGAGCCAATATAAGAAGAGCTTAGTAAGAGGATATCACTATTAAGAGTGAAGTGTAAAATGATGGGAAAGGTGTGTAGAGTCATCATAGACTCAGGGTCTACTGAAAATATAATGTCAGAGGAGGTAGTCAACAAGTTGACAATGAAATGGATACCCCACACCAATCCTTATAAAGTCACTTGGTTAAACAAAGGACAACATGTCCTTGTTAATGAAGAAGCTTGGGTGGATTTTTCAATTGGGAGGTATAAGGACAAAGTATTGTGTGATGCACTACCCATGGACACATGTCACCTACTCCTAGGTAGACCATGGCAATTTTACTGATGGGCCATGCATGATGGAGCAAAGAATTCCTATTCTTTCAAGAAAGATAATGTGGCATTCAAAATACAGTCACTATTGGAGGATGGAGAAATGAAATCTTCTTGTCCCAATGTTCTCATAGTTAGTGAGGAGTTCTTAGAAGCCTTGTAAGAAGGAGAAGGAGTTCATTTTGCACTTATGTTGAAACCAAAGGAATAAATTGCAGACAAGGTAGTCAAGAAGACAGAGTTGCCAAAACAAGTGCAGGAGCTGCTGCAGAAGTATGAAGGCATTGTCAATGATGGAAAACCATCATCCCTACCACCTAAGAGGTCTGTAATAAACCAAATAGACCTTATCCCTAGAGATAACCTTCCCAATAAGGCTGCATATAAGATGACACCTCAACAAAATTAGGAAATAGCTAGACAGATTCAAGAACTCCTAAGCCAAGGTCTGATTAGGAAAAGTATTAGCCCTTGTGTCATACCCATTGTCTTAGCACCTAAAAAGGGAGGAACGTAGAGGTTATGTACTAACTCCCGAGCAATAAATAGAATAACCATTAGGTATAGGTTCCCTATCCCTAGGATAGAAGACCTAATGGACTGTCTAGGTGAAGCAAGATATTTCACAAAGATTGACTTGAAGACTGGATACCACTAAATCAGATTCAATGAGGGAGATGAATGGAAAACATCCTTCAAGATGATAGAAGGACTGTATGAGTGTATTTTCATGCCATTTGGGTTATCCAATTCCCCATCCACATTCATGAGACTCATGAATGAAGTCCTAAAAGACTACATAGGAAAAAGTTTGGTAGTCTACTTGGATGATATGCTCATCTATAGAAAGACAAGAGAAGAACACCTTAGACATCTACAAATAATCTTCAAGAAGCTGCATGAATAAAGGTTGATGATCAACTTGGAGAAATGTGAATTCATGAAACAAGAGCTAGTGTACCTTGGGTTTGTGTTATCTCAAGGCAACCTAAAGATGGATCCAAGCAAAGTGGAAGCCATCATCAACTGGCCTACTCCAAGAACAACCATTGAGGTAAGAAGTTTTCATGGCTTAGCAGAGTACTATAGAAAGTTTATAAATCAATTCAGTGCAATTTTTGCTCCTATGCTTGATACTATCAAGGGTGGGATGAAAACTATGTTTGTATGGAATGAACAAGCTAACCATGGGTTTGAGTTGTTAAAGAAAAATATTGCTACCCAACCAATCCTAATTTTACCAAGATTTGAAAAGCTATTCACGGTGGAATGTGATGCTAGCAATGTAGCCATTGGTGGGGTCTTGAGTCAAGAGGGAAGACCAAAGGCCTTTCACTCTGAGAAACTAAGTGAAGCTAAGAAGAAATACTCTTCTTATGACCTAGAGATGCATGCTCTGGTCCAAGCACTGAGAAAGTGGAGGCATTATTTTCTTCCAAAGGAGTTCATAGCCTATTCAAACAACCAAGCATTAAGTTTCTTGAAATCTCAAGATAAACTCAGTCACAAGCATATGAAGTGGGTTGAGTACCTGCAAGCCTACACCTTCAACATCAAACACAAGAAGGGGTTGCAAAATAAGGTAGTAGATGCCTTAAGTAGAAGATCCCTAACCATTCAAGAGATACAACTGCAGAGCATGGGGATAGACAACTTCAAAGACCTATATGGAGAAGATGAATACTTTGCAAACATTTACAAGGTATGACAAGAATATAAGAATCACTTTCATAGTCAATTCTCTAAATATACCTTACAGAGTGGTCTATTGTTTAAAGGGAGTCAATTGTGTGTCCCTAGGAGGTCTATAAGGGAGAATCTAATCTGGGAGAAACACAATGGTGCACTTAGTGGCCATTTGGGTGTCAACAAGACACAAGAATTAGTTCAAAGATTTTACTTTTGGCCCAAAATGAATTTGGATGTTAAGAAATATGTAGAAATTTGTGTTATCTATCAAAAGGAAAAAGGTACATCTACTAATGCAGGCCTATACCAGCCTCTACCCATTCCAACCAGACCATGGGAATGTCTGAGCATGGATTTTGTAGTGGGATTGCCCAAGACAAAACAAGGAATGGATAGCATTTATGTTATTGTAGACAGATTCAGTAAGATGGCACACTTTGTACCCTAGAAGATAACTCATGATGAAAGTAAGATAGCTTCCCTATTATTCAAGGAGGTAGTAAGAATACATGGTTTTCCATTGAGCATAGTGTCAAACAGAGACACAAATTTTATGAGTCGTTTTTGGAAGACTCTCTAGCAGAAGCTAGGAACCAACTTGTCTTTTGGATCTGCATACCATCCTTAGTCTAATGTTCAAACAGAGCTAGTAAATAGGAGTCTTGGAAATCTCCTAAGGTGTTTAACTAAGGAGTATGGTCAAACTTGGGACCAACTCATTGGGCAAGCATAATATGCCTACAATGACACAATGAACAACACTACTAGTAAGATTCATTTTGAGATAGTTTATGGCCTTCATCCAAGAGGAATATATGAGCTCAGAGATCTAAAGGATGGAACCAAGTGAAGTGGCTATGCAGATGAATTTGCACATTCTATGCAATAATTCCATGAGACAGTGAGGAAGACACTCATTGAAAATACAGAGAAGCTTAAGAGAAAAGTGGATGAGAGGAAAAGAGATGTCCAATTCAAAGTTGGGGATCTAGTGATGGTTCAACTCAACAAAGAAAGATTGCAAAAAGGAATACCACATAAGCTTAAGATGAGAAGAATTGACCCGTGTATCATACTGGCCAAATATGGAGCAAATGCCTACAAGGTGGAACTTCTAGAGGATATGGGTCTATCTCCGGTGTTTAATGTTGCAGACTTAGTTTTATACAAAGGCCCAATCCTAGATCTAGATCAAAGTTTCACTGAAGTTATACAGGAGGTGGAGTAAATCAACTTGCCATCTACACCAATCAAGAAGGCTGAACACATACTGGATTCAAGAGTCTACGAAAAGACAAGAAAGAAGGAATACCAAGAACACTTAGTGAAGTGGCATGGAAAAACCGATGTGGAAGAATTTTGGGTAAAGGAAACAGAGTTCAAAAATACTCCAACATACTCAATCCAAGGGTGGATTGAAGCTTTTTCATTTGGGGAGGATGGTGCAAGAGCACTAGGAAAACTCCCAATGCTTAGTCAATTTTGGCTTGTAACTGACTCTATCCAAGTCAGTGACTTTACTTTAGACCTTAGAAGGTATTTCAATGTGTGTTACTAGATGGATTAGTAGATAATACTAAATCCAATCTAGTTTAGGTTAGTTTGATTTCTAAGTTTATAGTCCTTAGGATAGGCCTAAATTAGGAAATGTGGTCTAAATGTGTCCTAGACCTAAGCCAAGTGTGAAAGATGCCTAAAAAGTCCTTAATGATGTTAATCCATCAATTTATATGGGTTAGAGGTCCTAAAAGTTAGTTGGCATCATAAATGCAAAAGATGCTCAAAAGTTGTCATGACAATATTTGCAACTTTTTGCAAATGTTGCATACAACTCAACAACTTTGGATTCCTGTCATTCTAGGAGTGGGAAATAAATGAAAAAGGCCTTAAAAAATGGGAGAGGAATCTTAATATACTGTATGGATCATTACCCAAGGCAGAGGATATTGTAAGCAAGTTTGAAAGTGAATGAAAGCAGTGTGTTCTGGTTTGACAATACAGTTGACTTGTTATTATGTTAATGGTGTACTAATGGATTGAAAGGTGAAAACTAGTGTTGGATTGGTGGATTAGAAGTAGATACAATAAATTTTCATTCAGTGAGAAAGTAGATTAGATTTTCTTTAATAGTATTAGGAAATTGTTTAAGGTTTAGTGTGTTTACTGGTCTAGTTTAGACAGATTTTGGTTTCATGGCTCCCCCATAGAATCCAACAGTGGGAAACTACAAAGGGTGGATGAATATGTTAGGGGAGCCTCTTTATAGTGTATATATTCAATTAGGAGGCCTGGAGAAGTGATTTTCTATTTTTAAATCCATGCCCTAGGCAAGTTATGACTGTCTAGTTAGGTGTATGGAAGAGAAAAAGGTGAATGTAGAAGCAAGGGTGTGTGTGAAAGCTCTGAACCAAGTGAAGTTTTAGAGTCATTAGGGTCCTATAGATCCCTAGTTGAGAGCTCAGATCTTGAACAATCCATTTGGATATATTTCTAGATAGAAATCAGTCAACTGCATTTTAGGAACCCAAAAATCCCTATTAGCCCTACATTTCAGGACATTGGTGTACGGATGAATTGGGAACCCTAGACCTTGAAAATATTTTAAGTTTTCCAAAAGGGTATCTGAATCCTAGGTTATTTTTTGGGGTTTTTTGTAATATTTGGGAAGAAATCCAGAAAACCCTCTGGATAGGGCTAATTGGTCAATTAGGCCTAATAGGGTCCTATAAGGGGTGAATTTGGAACTCGATTGAATTGGGATTCAAGACCTATTCGATTATAGTGGAAAGGATACAAAATGAATTTTAAAATGGTGTACATGACCCTTGTAGCATTGGTGAAGTTGGGATGGAGGATTTATTCCTAGAATCCTTCAAGCAAGAGTGAAGCATTGATACAAAACTAGTGATAGTTGTCTTTCAAGGTGAAGCACAAAAAGCATAACTCATTGTGTTGAGTTAGTAAAGTCTTAGGCCATTGGAGTAAAGAATTGGGAGATCCTACTATTGATTTTAGGATCCTCAGAAGACTAGGACAAGTGGAGACCTAGTGGATATTGTGCAAGCACACCTTGGAACACTTCCATCAGCAAGACTATCCATGATGCTTGTTAGATAGCTCAATTGTTTTTCAAAGAGGTTATGTGCATACATGGACTAACTCTCAGCATAGTATCAGACAGAGACTCAAAATTTATGAGTCATTTTTGGAAAACATTATGGCACAAACTTAACACTAATCTATCTTTTGGGTCTGCATACCACCCTTAGACAGATGGTCAAACTAAGGTGGTAAATAGGAGCCTAGGTAACCTTCTAAGGTGCCTAACTAAGGAGTATGGTCAGACTTGGGATCAAATCTTAGCCCAAGTTAAATATGCATACAATGATACAGTCAACATGATCATTGGCAGAAGCCCATTTGAAGTAGTCTATGGGATGCACTCAAGAGGTATTCTTGGTCTCAAAGAGTTAGGGGATGTAACCTCAAGGAGTGGGTATGCCGAAGACTTTTCCAATGCAATGAAAGAGGTTCATGATTCAGTTAAGAAGTCACTAACAGAGAACATTGCCAAGGTCAAGCAGAAAGTTGATGAAAAGAAGAAAGATATTCAATTCCAAGTGGGAGATCTTGTGATGGTGCACTTGAACAAGGAAATATTGTAGAAGGGAGTACCCAACAAGTTGCAAATGACAAGGTTGGGACCCTATGTTATTCTGGCCAAGTATGGAAAAAATGCTTATAAGGTAGAGCTTCCTGAGGATATAGGAATTTATCCTATCTTAAATGTGGAAGAATTGGTATTATACAAAGGTCCAATTCCTGATCCAAATCAGAGTCTCACAGAGGTGATCAATGAAGTAGAAGAACTTCAGTTACCCTTCACTTCAACACCAATATGAGAGAAGGTGAGTGAGTAAGAAGACCAGACACAAGACCTATTGGGAGAATTTGATCAATTGGAAATGGAAATAAGATGCAGAGGCTACATGGGTTAAAGAGATAGAGTTTCAAAAGTTAGGAATTGATCCTAACTTAGTCACTTCAGTGGTGACTTAAGTTCTTTTTATTTGGGAGAATGGTGCAGGAGCACCTAGAACTTAAGCTCAAGGTCCTATCCAATTTTGGCTTGTACTGACCCTATCCAGTTCAGGGGAAGTTTGAGGACTCCACTAGAATCTAGAGTGTTTTTTTATAATATCTAGGTTAGACTTAATTAAATCTAGAAGTGTTTTGGTCATAGTGTAGTTGTTCTGTGTGTAAGTCTATTTTTAGGCTTGGCATTGGTATTTGGGCGAAGAGACATAAATAGGTTAGGAAAGAGTGGAAATAAGCATAAAATTTCTTCTATAATGTTAATCCACTATTTCATGAATTTTTAAGTTCATTAGACTTGATTAGAGTCAAAATTGAAAAAAATGTCAAAAGTTGTCATGACAACTTTTGCAACTTTGCAAAGTTGCATGACAACATTGTCCTAATCGAGAAAAAATGGAAGTTTTATGGAATGGTCAGTATCCCAACCATCTGCACCTATGAGGAGGGGTTATATAAGCCCTAAGGAGCCCAAATCTCAAGGTTGGAGAAATTTACAAGTTTTTTAAGTTAGTTTATTTTGCATTGTAACTTTGTGTTTCTGGACAGTTTGTGAAGTTTTCAATAAAAGTAGATTTTAATGGATTGAATCCAGACTCTTTGTGTGGGATTATTTTAATTAGGATTAGTTTCTTTCATTTAACATAGATTATAAGTTTCTTTCATTCCATTCGTTTAGTTTTGTAAATAGTTCTGTGATCTAGCCAATCACTGGTCTGTCCAGGACTGAGTTGTAAAGAAATGGATCCCACATGAAACCATACTGTGGAATCATCACAGACCTTTGGAACATGTTAGGGGAGCCTATGTATAGTTTAAATATGGTTATAGGAGGTCTAGAAGTGACAGTTTCTATTTTTGCAAGAAATCCCTAGGCGAGACCAGTGAGACCCGGTTAGGAGCTTGCAGGAGTTCAAGTGTGGAGTTGAATCCAAGAATTTGGGAGGAGTCTTTGGACTTGTAAAAAGACCCTAGAGGAGTATTGGAACTTTTTCAATTCATTTGATGACATTGTGAAGCCTAAAACCCTTTGTTTGGTTCTGAAAAATCTCAATTAGTCCTAAAAGCCCTTGATTATAGGAATCACCTGTATGGACAAGTGGGGAAGGGATACCTAGAAAATATTAGGTAACTCCATAAAGGATTTTAGAATCATATATTTGTTCAGAGGGTTGTTTGAAGAAATTTTCCAAGAAAAGCCAAAAACTACTAAATTAGGCCTAATAGACCTAATAGGGCTACTAGCCTAATTGAAGCAGAAACTTGAACTTGATGTAAAAGATCTTGAAACCCTAAACCAAAGGGATCAAGATGAATTTGAAAGGGATGGTAGAAGACTCTTGAAACCCTACAAACACTTAGCAAGAAGAATTGAGAAGAAAGAGACATTGGATGGAGGCTAGAGGAGTTAGAAAGTTGGTTTCTTATTGGAGATAGATACCCTAGTGAAGCACAAGAGATTGTCACCTTAAGGGGAGGCATTGAAGAAGTCCTAATCAAGATTTGAGAGGTCTTAGAGGATCCTAGGAAGTAGGTTTAGGATCTTGGAAGGATTAGGAACTCACAGAATTCCAATCAAGCAAAGTGCAAGCAAGCTAGTTAGTATCTATCAATAACATGCACCAATCTCAACACACCCTCGAATTATTCATAAAAAACTAAAGTTTCTAATTGGAATTGATGAGAATACTTGAAGCCAATGCCCCATAAAAATTTTGAACGAGCTTTTTGAAGAATGGTTAAAATAATATGAAATAACTATTTTGAAAACTTAAATTAAACTGGAAGATGCCAATTAGTTGTTGAAATGGTTAAAAATCTGAAATTTTGAGAGACAATGAAAATTCTTGGGTTAAAATCATCTAAAAATAATAATGAAATAACTATTGTAAGAAATCTATTTGATGCATATCAAGAAATTGGCTCAAAATCACATACTAAAGATGCTAATGTTACTCAATGTTTTATCATGTCAACCATAATGGGGAAGGAAATTAAAAAGGCTCATTCAATAAGAAAAACAAATAAGCCATTAAAGATAAGTAGAAAAACATTACGAAATGCCTTAGGTAGGAGGGAGAAAATTAAGGATCCTAACAAAAATTCTCTTTGGGCATTCTCTGGTAGACTTCCATGGATGGACAAGGTTGTTTTTTATGCACTAAGAACATTAATTGAGATTTTTTAGCATGGCAACACAAGGATTTTTTCCAAACAAAGAAATGTTGTTAGAAGGTGAATCTGGTATACAAATCGTGAGCCACATCCAAAAATGTTTTTAGATATGACTCAAGCACAAATTTATGAAATATTCCTACAGAGATTTCCTCAAGTAAGAATTATTCAAAGATTTTTTGAAATGACAAAATCTCCAGATTGCAGGCTGTCATTAAATTACAAAAGATAATTTCTTACCTTCATTCAATAAATAATTCCTAACTCTTTATCCCCATACACTGAACACAAATTTTTTGGGGGAACACAATATTAAATGTGTAAAATAAATCATGGCTTGGGAAGAAAAAATCCCATATAATCAGCTGCACTACTAGTGCATTAATAATGTGGAAAAAGCTTGTCTCCTCATGATAAATGTTTGAAAACAAAAACAATCCAAATTTTACAGATTTAAGGATTTCATATTATATTTTTGTCAAAAAAATTACAAGAAAGTCAAAATCAGTCACATCTAGAATAGTATATATTTAATTGAAGAAATTAATAATATGTGACATTTGATGTGATACAATGAATTGGGCAGTTTAAAATAAGGCATTTGAAACAAAAACAAAAAAAAATAAAAATTGCACAGATTGTTTGTTCTATGAACCAATAAGATTTCAAGGAAATGATATTTTTATAATTATTTAAAATAAAAAATAAATATAGACTCTAGACTTTTTGTGCAAATTTTTAAATTCATTGTAGTGATTGGTGCAACTAATAGCAAAAAACAAAATGCATTAATAATAGACACTTTTTTCTATCATTTATAATGATAAAATCATAGAAATGCCCTCCTTGATGTGGGAACAAGGAAGGGGAAGAGTCATGCACTCATATTTATTAAATGGTTACATTAATATGAGAAAAGACACCTTTTTAGGCACTCACTTTGGAAAGTTGAAAAGACACCTTTTAGGAGCCCTCCTAGGGAAGTTGGAAGGTCATCTATTAGTTATGTGTTTCTTTTATTGATAGCCACGTGTTATTCATTGAGAGAGGGAGTGGGATTTCTATGAGGCACAAGGATGTTATAAAAGCGAGGCTTGGGCTAGAGGTTATTCATTCGAAGTTGAGTTCTCCTCTCATAGATAAAGACAAGTAGTAAGGGGTATAGAAGAATAACTTGTAGTTCTATTAGGCAAAGTTGTAAAGCCTAAGTGGCTAATATTTATAATTGAAGAATGTGTATTTCATTTTATTGAAATAGAAGAGCATGTGTGAATTTGCATTTCATTGAGAAATAGAAGACAAGTTATTTCTTACAATTTCTATTTGATTTATTCTATGTGTTGTTGTGTATGAATGTTCCGGGTGGAGTAACCCTCATATGGCATAAGAGACCATGTGTTTTGGGTGTGTTAGGGGAGTTCCCTACATCAAAACCCCTCCTTGCAAGTTTTGACATAGATCTAACCATTGTTTTGGCATTTGCATGGCCCTCGAGGTTCTCCTTCACCATAATAAAGAACTCAAGGATGGTCCTAGCAATCTTGTCCACCCTTCACTATTTCATAAGTGCATGGTTAGGGTCATGTTGGTAGGTAAATGATATTTTTCCCATATTGGCATTGGCTACTTCTCTTATAATAAATGACAATCCTACTCTAGATAATGCTCACTGGAACAAAACTAATAAAGATATTATTAACAAGAGCTAGAACCTCTTTTTATATTGAATAAAACAAATCAGATAATATATATAGATCAACAAACATAATTACTAATGTAGAAATAACCAAAGCAACTAACACAAGTGTAACTAAAATAAAAATACCAATGAATCTAGTACAAATTTAAACCCCTTGTCGACCAAATGAAACTATCATAAAAAAAATAATAATCCACCACCAATCAAACTTAAAGTTATACTCTTGTGACTTAAATTTATTATTACTCTATTTCTACTTATTCTATATTCAAAATCTTCTTTAAAATATTATTTTTTAAACTTTTACCTTGCCTTAATTTATAGTTGGATTTCATTCCCACCCCTTTTTTCCTATAAGAATAATGTGCTTAATATAATCAATAAGAATAATGTGCTTAATATAATAATAAAGCCTTGAAAGAAATGTAGCAATTTATTTTCTCACAATAATATTAATCTATTTTACAATTTCAGTTTGACTAAAATTATAGAACAAGATGAAATCAAAGATAATGGGATTCGAGAAGTCATGAAAATGACTTACGCCCAGCTGAGTCGGTTGCAAAGTGAGGCCCACTTTAGCACTTATCGACAAGGAGAATAATGTTTCAGTCGACGTCATTAACGGTACAAAATTTAGTGAAACGAATCATCAGTCGAAGTGACATCATTGAAAATTTAAAAATATCTTGGCTGACCGACGCGTGTAGATCAGTTAAAGGGCCTTTTAAGTTTTGTTTTCTAAGGCAAAAGAAACTTAATGTAAGGTTTAAGTTTTGTTTTGCAAGGCAAAAGAAACTTAATGTAAGGTGTGTTCTTTTCAAATTGTTTATATCATTGGGATGATTTTTCCACTGCCCATCAATTAGTTTATGTTCTGAATTTTTTTTTAACCTAATTTTAACCTAAAAGTGTATAGTACTTATATTTTATTATAATATATAACTAGTTCAAAGGATTCTTTAGAGAAAGAACTAGAAAGAAAACTCTGTGACATTGTCCATGTACAACCTAGAATTATAATATTTTGAATTTTTAAATTCGATACTTTACACAATTTTTTTTATATAAAATTATTGTTATTATATTTATCCTTTTTTTTTACAGAAATATCTTCTAATTGTAATTCTTATAAAACAAGATAATGCACAATTTAAAAATCTTTTCAATTTTTTACGTTGTTCTTTTATAAAATATCAATGGGTAACAATTGGAGTCTTGCTTAATTGCACCATGAAATTTTAAATATTCTATATTTTGTCTTTGATTCAAGTTGATAAGTATGAGATATTTTCTACATCAAGTCAAATTGTTATATTGCTATCAGGATTCCATTGTGTAGTTTTTGAGTCAAACTCATTGACCCATGTTTTATGAGTAGTGGTTCACAAGAACTCATCTCTCATGAGAATGAATGGACCACTTAGCACTCAATGCATCTAGGTGATGCTCATAGAGGTAAAGCATTGGGGCTTCCTGAGAGGTCACCCATCCCAATACTGCTCCATCTCAAGCGCGCTTAACCATGAAGTTTTCTCCAAGGCTAAGCTCACTTTGCTTGCAACCCCATTTGCAAAATTTTCAGCAAGTCTTGTACCTTATGAACCATTCATTAGAAAAGCCCCTTAAGCTCATCAATGGATAAGTAGGAGATATTTTCCACAGCAAGTCAAATTGTGATATTGCTATTAGGATTCCACTTTGTGGTTTTTGAGTCAAACTCATTGACCCATGTTTCATGAGTAGTGGTTCGCAAGAAACCATCTCTCATGAGAATGAATGGAACACTTAGCACTCATTGCATCTAGGTGATGCTCACAGAGGTGAAGCCCCGAGACTTCCTGGGAGGTCACCCATCCCAGTACTACTCCAACTCAAGAACGATTAACCGCGGAGTTTCCTCCAAGGTTAAGCCCACTATGCTTGCAGCCCCATTTGCAAAACCTTCAGCAAGTGTTGTGCCTTATGAACCATTCATTAGAAAATCCCCTTAAGCTCATCAATTGATGAGTAGGAGTATTTTCCACGGCAAGTAAAATATGATATTGCTATCACGATTCAACTTTGTAGTTTTTGAGTCACACATTGACCCATTTTTCATGATTAGTGGTTCACAAGAACCCATCTCTCATGAGAATGAATGGAACACTTAGCACTCATTGCATCTAGGTGATGGTCATAGAGGTCATGAAACATGGGTCAATGAGTTTGACTCAAAAACTACACAATTGCATCCTGATAGCAATATCACAATTTGACTTGTTGTGGAAACTATCTCCTACTTATCAATTGATGAACTCAAGGGAATTTTCCTAATGAATGGTACATAAGGCGCAACACTTGCCAAAGGTTTTGCAAATGGGGTTGCAAGAAAAGTGGGCTTCACCTTGGAGGAAACTTCGTGGTTAAGCATGTTTGAGGTGGAGAAGTACTGGGATGGGTGACCTCATAGGAAGTCTCAATGCTTCACCTCTGTAAGCATCACCTAGATGCAATAAGTGTTGAATATTCCATTCATTCTCATGAGAGATGGGTTCTTGTGAACCACTACTCATGAAACATGGGTCAATGAGTTTGACTCAAAAACTACACAGTTGAATCCTGATAGCAATATCACAATTTGACTTGTTGTGGAAAATATCTCCTACTTGTCAATTGATGAGCTTAAGGTTCTTTTCTAATGAATGGTTCATAAGGAACAACATTTGCTAAAGGTTTTGCAAATGGGGTTTCAAGCAAAGTAGGCTTAACCTTGGAGGAAACTTCTTTGTTAAGCGCGCTTGAGCTAGAGTAGTATTGAGATGGATGACCTCTTAGGAAGTCTCGGTGCCTCACCTCTGTGAGCATCACCTAGATACAATGAGTGCTAAGCGTTCCATTCATTCTCATGAGAGATGGGTTCTCATGAACCACTACTCATGAAACATGGGTCAATGAGTTTGACTCAAAACCTACACAGTTGAATCTTGATAGCAATATCACAATTTGATTTAAGTTTCTAATAAGATAAAGACTTATGATGCAAGCAATTTTTCATCTATTTATTAGTGGTTCTAATTAACTGGTTGAAAATATTTTCAAATATAAAAATAAAATTATTTTTAAAAAGATTTTATTTAGGTCTTAAGTTTCTTCTACATATCTATAAGAATGTATTGTAGAAAAAGTTAAATCTAAAAAATTGATTACTAAATTTACTTATGTATTTTATGTTTTTTCAATGAATCTCAAATTAGTTGTAGAAAAAGTTAAATCTAGAAAATTGATTACTAAATTTACTTATGTATTTTATGTTTTTTCAATGAATCTCAAATTAGTTCTGATATCCTCTTAATTACATATGCTTATTGATCTTCATTTTAACTCCTTTCAAATATTCATACAACGATTATTAGAAATTTGGGTTAGTCACGTAATATATTTACAGGTGTAAAAGACCAATAACTAAATGGTAATAATACGCTAGCATATTTATGTGTCTCACTTGCATGTTAAGTCTTGTACCTCTACTTCGCTTTGTACACTACTTGTTAATCTTATTCATACAAACTAAAAGATGACATACATACATGCTATAAGATAATATTTAATATGATTTTAACAATGAGAATTATTCTAACACCTTGATGCATCTTAGCATATTTGTGTATATAAACAATAAAATATTAAGGGCATATACGTCTAGATGTCCCCTAGCCTTGCTTACATTATATATATAGATACATGTAGAATCAGTCTTTTTCACTCCAACTATGAGTTGCAAGTGTCTCAAAATACACTCTTCCTCGATATACAATCTACACATGTATTATTGTTTACTACACTTATGCATGTATGTAAAAACATTAAAATGCTCTCTATCGCTAGGGGTTATTTATGGTGAATATTTATGTACATTTAGGCACTAGTGTCCACCAAAATACTAAATTAGAATAAATACAAATATGACAAATGAGCTACACAAATAAATTACGAACTTCTAGTAATAAATACAAAGTCAATCATCATGAGCAAGCTAAAAAGCAACTAGTAATAATGTATTTTGAGAAAAAATAAGATAATGCACAAGGTTCTATGTTATACACATCTTCAATAAATGTGAGCTAAGCTAGTAATAATTTCCTCTAACTAGTCAGCTTCTTGAAAAATAAAATCTTGTAATTGCTCTTTATAAAAGTAAACCAATTAATTTACGTCTATCAAAGTTATAATAATGTATTTTGACAAAAACCATGATATTGCATAAGATTATATGTTATACACATCTTCAATAAATGTAAGCTAGAAATACTTTCCTCTAACTAGTCAACTTCTTGAAAAAATAAAATCTTGTAATTGTTCTTTATAAAAGTCAACCAATTATTTATGTGTGTCAAAGTTAACAAACAACCAAAGGACCTTTCTACATTATATACCATTTAATTGCTTAATTTTAGTATTATCATTGTCTTTCTTCTATAATAAATTTGGTAATGTAACTGTAAATCTTTTTTCACGACATCATCTATGATGTTCTCTAGTAGGAAGTTGTACTAGAGTGTCCAACTCAATACCTAATGACACTAGTAAAGCATATGCCCAATTTGACCAACAAATAAGTACAACATACCATTTATATGGGTACAACCTACCAATTTTTTCTCCTTTCATTGATGTTATTATATCATTTTTATTTCCTTTTATCCTTTGTTGTAGCTTCACAAATACGTCAAATTATGAACTATTCATTCTAGGAGTCAGCATCTTATTGCTTGTGTACTTGAGATTCAATACATTCATTCTATATCATTTAGCATAAATAGAAGGATTTGGTTACAAATATTCTTCAACTTATCATTTGCACTTGAAATATGTGTTGAACTAGTGAGTCATGAAAAAACATATATAGTGGTGGTCTATTTTTAAGGCTAATCATCAATGCTACCTATAAGGTGCATAAGTTATTAGATGCTTCCTAAGATTTTTTCATTTCCCTTTATGCTACAACTAACCATTTTTTGCTTGTCGACAAATGCATTTCAACTTTCTACTTTAGCAAATAGGCACAAAGATTATTCTTCATTATGGACATGGTTTTATGTGATTACTACATTTGTTGTATATAGGTGAATGACACTATGATATTAACAATTAAATGGTGAACTCTAAATAAAAATACGTTCGAACATAAAATATTAATGGAATAATGAAGAAACAAACATATATATGTAATTTGTAGACACCCAAAGCTATCTCTTGGTCATTATGTTGTCAATAATATATATTGCACATCATCACTTCTAAACTAATTAAAATAAATTATTTTATTTAATTAATTATATCATTTTCTTCTAATATTAGTTAAATAAATTTTATTAATTAATTGATTGATCTAATAATTCTCCTAGCATTAATTGAAGAAATCAAGGCTATTTATTCAATTAATGAATTCTATTTTCTAAATTCCAACATTAAAGAATAAACATAAATTTTATTTATTTAAGCTCATCATGAACATTTCCAAAAATAAATGAATGAATTTTAGCTATTGAATCCTACTCTTTTCCTTTCACATTATTAATCCACTAAAATTAATTATTTAATCTAACTAATTATTTGTATAAGCCAAGGCATGGTTAATGAAGGAAAATCTTTTTCAATTTCTTAAAATGTACATATGTCCTCAATAAAATTTTATACTTCCCACTTCCCCAAAAATATTTACATTCTCATCCATCCTTTTTCTCCAAGTTAATCTTGACTCTTTACATAAATCTAAAAAAAGTGACAATAAGTCCTTTAAGTCTCATCCCTCTATCATTTTCCAAGAAAATCTTATCCATCAAATTCTCTTGAAACATATAGCTCACACTTTTTCTTCAGCTTTCTTCATGGAAGTGTCTTCTATTGAATTCTTGCACTCTTTATTTTGACGAGGAGGATGTAGTATTCTTGTACAAACAACAATGGTAGACATTACCATTCCATGTAGGTCAAGTGCCTTGACCAATTCCCTGTGTCATGTGTGCATGGAATGAAGGGTGATTTCCTCTTGGTGTAGAGGTGTGTTGGTTCATCTAAGGAGATCATAGTCGAGCATGTGACCACATTCAATGTCTTTTAACTCTACCTACAAATATTGTTATGCTCATCATTTATCATCTATTCAAGTATATCACCCAAGAAAATGCAATGTGTTCAGAAGAATGTTAAAGTTGTAAAAAGAAATGTTGTAGAACTCCCATAAGATATGGTACATAGAGGTTTCAAAATAGGTGCCTATTGTTGATATTTGCACTTAGTTTTTCTTTTGCAAGGAGGTCATGAATTGTTGTGTTAGACAAGGAAATATAAAACTACATAGTACATAATTTTCGCCTACACAAATCTTGTCAACACAAACTTTGGCATGAACTAGAAAAATAATAGCTTATAGACCTTACAAAATAGTAATATATTTCTTCAAAACAATCAAAATCAAAAACTAGAGTTTCAAATACACGTAAACTAAATTGCATGCAAAATGTTGTTATGTATCTAACTCTTGCCTAGGTTGAGTACAAGAATTTGGAATGGGCTTTACTAGAATTTATCTAGTACCATGTTTGTGTTTACCAAGATCTACTAGCAAAGACCAAACCACAAACTATTAGTACACAAATTGTACCTAATTGATAATCAAAGAGTTGATAGAGCTCGCATATATAGGCAAGGGTGTGAGGATGAGAAGGTAGGAGTGAAACTCTAACTACCCCTCCAAACTTGTAAAATTTGTGAGAAAAGTAGTGTGTTCAAGCAAGTAGCAAGCCAAGATTCAACAAGTGTCTCCAAAAGGGAGTACACATGTCTCAACTAGATGAAGTAAGACAAAAGACTAAAATGCCTTAATAAACTTAAGTTTATGTGTGAATAGGTCAATATAGAAAATGTGAACAAATAACTAGTTAGGTAATGATACTATTTACACTAACAATATCAATTAAGATATCAACAATATGTTGACAATTATAATGTATAAATGGTGTTTTTCCATGTGGACATGAGTAATCCATGTGTTAAACTATACACTGTCATTTGTAAATGGGATAAGATGTCACCAAGTGTTAAACCCATATGTTTTGGTTTGTTTGCATGATCATGTGGTTTAGTGCCAAGATGTGTTAGCAATATAGGGTGCTAAACTTGTATGCACCCTAAAATGGTCGCCTAGACTTTGGGCCCCATTTATTATTTTATCAATTTATCAAATTTCTGAATCAATGCTTTGGAACATTTTCAATTCAAATCAAATTGCTTGATCAAATTGTAATTAATTCAATTATTTCAATATTTCCTAAGGTTTGACCATTTTTATTTAATTAAAAGATTTAACCTCCCTTTTAATTAAATAAAATTCCTCTTATTTAATTAAATTCAATTTCCCCCATTTAATTAAATAAAATTCTTCTAATTTATTTAATTGAAAGAAAAACCTCTCTTTTAATTAAATAAATAAAAATCCCCACTTAAACCACTTTATTTGTTGAAAAAGGAAATGAATTAAATTAAAAATTAAATAAAAATCCCTTTTTCTTCACATCTTTCTAAGTGGTGGGTTTTTGCCTCTTAATCATAGCCTTTGATTTGTGCCTCTTAATCTCAATCTTTCACAATTCTTTAAAAGGAGACCTCTCCTTCTCATTTTTATATTAGAGTTTTTAGTATTGTTATGTTGCAGGTTTGGAGAGCAATTTTGGAGGAGCATTTGAGCATTTGAGCTTGGATATTGCAACTTCTCTC
>MU226509.1:580916-595075 GCA_018584345.1 Thuja plicata
CATTTGAGCATTTGAGCTTGGATATTGCAACTTCTCTCTTCTTGTTTTCTTTATTCTTGCATTCATGGCTCCTCATATAGATTAGAATCATGTTTATTTTCATAGATTAATATTGCATTTGTATTTCATTTCATAGATTTATCCATGCATTGTTATCATTTAGATTAATTTTCCTTTTATGCATTGCAATCATATAGAGTAGATCTCATTTTCATGCATTGGAATCTCTCATTTCATGGTGTATTTGCAATAAACACAACTAGGTCTATCTGAGGGCCTTCATTTTACATTTTTACACATCCATGACTAGAGAGCTATGGATCGATATTTGAGGCCTCATTCTTGAGCAACCTTGAATGGAATGATTCATAGAAGTGTGACAACATTTATGCACACAAAACTAACCATAGCTAAGTAAATGTATGTGTTTACATATGTAGACTGGTGTAAAAATAAAAGTGTTATATTAAAGGAGTTACATGTAGAAAATTCATAAGATGGAACATGCCATGAGATTGCAAGATACAAAAAGGATTTAATTCTTTGAGACTCTTACATGAAAAAATTGCTAAAGATTCATAAGAACTAAAGAAACGATTACTAGAAACACTAAAAATTATTATGTGCAACAAAAAAAAAATCCACAAAAGAGAACTCAAATGTTATTATGTTAAAAACCCTAAAAAAATGTAATCAAATTTGTATTAATCAACAAAAAAGGGTCATTGCACCAGTAAGGGAAAAAATGACCTCACCTATTAGTTTTTCTTGAAGCCCTACAAGAAAATATCCCTACAAATATTCTTGTGTCAAAGGATAATTCCTATGAATTTAAATCCTCACAATGTGAGTTACATGTTGGCAAGGAGAGTGATGCACATGAAACAATTTCCATTTGAGATACATGTCAATGATTGAGACTACAAAAATGAAACAAGACATCAAATTCATGAAATTTCCAGTCCATAATGATCGTACATTTTCATCATGGTTGCAGAAGTCCTAGGAAGGAATTTCACCTCCCTAGCCAGGGGGAAAAATTCAAGGTATTAAACCTGTGTCCTCCTTGACCTCTAAGGTCCTACAATAGTTTGTGGACAAAACATTCTTATTTGGTGCCTCTTCTATCATTGAAGCAAGAGAATGGAGAAAAATCATGAATGATTATACCGACACTTCAGGGCAACACAAATTATAATAAAAGAAAGATCTACTTCTTTAATACTGAGAAAAATATTCACGAGAAGATTATCCACATTCTTGGTTGTCAAACTGTTGAGCTTCCAAACAGCTACCTTGGTCTCCCTCTTACAGCTAAGGAGGTGAGCACACAATTTTGGAACACAACTCTTTAAAGAATGCAAAAGAAACTGGCAAGATGGAAGGGTAAAGTCCTCAGTAGCGTGGGTAAGCTTCAATTATTAGCGGCCTCCCTCTAAGGGGTCCCTGTGTACTTCCTTTACATCTTCAATATTTCCAAGGGGACGAATGAAAAACTAGAGAGAATCCAAAGAAACTTCCTCTCTACTGGTCTAGAGGAGAAATCTAGACTTAGTCTGGTCAACTGGGAGACTATCTGCAAGCCTAAGGCTTTGGGGGGGATTGGGTGTCAGAAAGATCAATGACCTCAATAAAGAACTTTTAACCAAGCTTGGATGGCTTCTTTCTAAACATTTGGTGGATTGGTGTAACATCATGAAGGCTAAATACTTTAGCAATTTAGCCTTCTCTGAACTATTAAATGACCAAGACCTCCCCACTGGATCCAAAATATTGAATAAAATTGTAAAATGTAGAGGACTGCTGAGAGAGGGGATTAGATGGAAGGCTGGCAATGGGAAAAAATCAAGTTTTGGAATACACTTGGTGTGATGAAAATCATCTAGCCCTAGGCCCCTTTGGCCACCTAATGAGGATCATTAAGGATCATTTTGGATCCCGTGTCAGAGATTACATAACTCCCTCAAGGAGGTGGAAAAGACTAGATGGGGTTAGGAAGGTTCCCCTCACCTCGGACATCAAAAAGGTTCTCTTCAAGTTTTATTGGAAAATATTGGTATCCCTATGTTCCCTTGTGAAGACAGGTTGTTTTGGGATAAATTTCAATCAAGATCCTTCTTGGTGAAGTCTTCTTATAACTGCATTGTTAGATATGTGAATTATTCAAAGTGTTGGAATCCTATTTGGAATGGCCAACTCCTCCCAAAGGTGATTTTTTTCTTGTGGATGACGCTTCATGGAAAAATCCTTACTATAGACAATCTCAAAAGGAGAGGATTTCAACTTGTAAACTAGTGTGTCTTGTGCAAATAGGAGGAGGAAAGTATTTCCCACTTGTTTATCCATTGTCCCTTTGCTAAGGAAGTCCGGTCCACAATTATGGATAGATTTAGCATCTCCTGGGTTTTTTTGGAGGACCTGTAATAGTTCATCTGCAACTGGGAGTTTCCATCATTCCACCCCCTAGTTAGACAACTCTAGATAATCATCCCTCCACATATTTGTTGGCATATCTAGAAGGAAAGGACTAATAGCATATTCAGAGACATGAAGAATTGTGTTTCTATAGTGGTCAAAATAGCCAAGAAACTATTTTTGGATAATAACTTTGTTTGCAATTGAAAGACCCCAGCCAACCCCCTCTTGCTATGGAATCTTTGTTAACTAAGAGATGAAACCTGCCAAATTCCTTTTACAGGTTTGATAACCCTAATAAACTGAAGAGAATGAGGACCAAATGGATGCCCCCCTCTTCTTGGTTAAAACTCAACTTTGATGGTGCGTCCTGAAACAGGTTGGCTGCAGGAGGAGGAATTATTAGATACATGGAAGGTGGCATGGTGTTGGCTTTCACTGGAAACTTTAGGTCTACTTCAAGTAATGTTGTTGAGGCCCTGAATCTCCTTTGGGGGCTTACGTATGCCCTCTCTATTAGATTTGAAAGGCTCATTATGGAGGGAGACTCGAAGTTAATCATTGAAACCATAAAAGGCAACATGGAGGCTAGCTAGAAAATAAGCAATATTATCAAGGATGCCTGCCTTCTATTAACCAGACTGGAGGAGTTTGGAATCCAACATATTTATAGGGAGGGGAATGTTGTTGCTGACTCTTTGGCTTTGAAAGTGTTGGGGAAGGTGGGAATGTGTTGTTGGAGGGACCTGGCTCCTCTTCCAAACAATATGAAATCTCTCATTGGGAGAGAACAAAATTTACCTCAAAGATGATTCAGATTCTTTTGCTTTGCTAGAAGGATGTCGGGTTCGGTGGGAAGGTCGGTATTGAGGCAAAAGATCCCATCATTTTAAATTTAAATTTAAAGTTGGATGTGGTTAGGGTAATGGTAATCGGGGGTCATATCACCGTGATGCCAATTTTTTTGTGAAGTGGTTGGTCATTATTACTCTAAATTATGAAGAGGATGATGGGATCTTTTGTGATCTCAAGGATTTTGAAGTTATGAGTCACAATAATTGTTGTACTTTTTCTGACATCACTGCCTTTATGACGTATCAGGAAATGATAACTGATATTGGAAATTGGATGTCACAAGCCCTTTCACACGTGTTGCACTGTTGGCATGGGCTTTCCTTGGGTAGCGACATTGGTAATAAAAATGACCTTTGTTCATGGCTTTCTTTGCATTCCAACAAAATAACTCAAAGTAGTAAAGGCAAGTTCTACAACATACAAAGGTTCTACATTCTAGTTTTTTCTCACACTAACACTATAGAGAATTCGGAGATTGATTCAGAGATGGGGGGAAATATGTTTCGCGTTGAGCCAAAAAAAATTGAGGACTCCATCCGCAATAACCCTCGCATAGGGATGATTATGGATGATGGAGGAATTATACCTTACATGGAAGCCACGACTGGTTCGCATGAGAATCTCTCTATGTTGTTTGTGAATAGTTGGAATGAAAGGAGAGTTACAATGGGGGGCATACTTTTGAAGTACGAGGAGGTGATTGCGCAGGCTACTAGGCTCACTATGGAAGGACAAAAACGGAAAATGGCGACTAAGGTCTCTGAAGAAACCACCCTCAAAATATTCTTTCAAAAGAATGAGGAGCCCATTAAAATTTGTTATGGCTATGAGCAAGAGGAGCTTCCGAAACCATGGGACCAGGTGTGTTTGGTCATTATGAAGAATTTTACTCTAGAAGGGAGGTTTGGGGTTTATTATTTCTATCACTTCCTGTTGTTGAACCATCTTTATCATAGGGATTTGATTTATATACCCTTTTTTCCTTCTACATTCTCTTGAGGCCAATGTCATGAAGTTTCGTGAGAGTCATGGTAAGAATAAAAATTTCACCATCCTGCACCAAGGCCTAGTGATCAGACTGTTTAATTTCCACCTGGCGCTATGCCCACCTAAACCTATCATTCTTCAGGGTGCCCCTACCTTGCCCTACCATTCTATGGCTCCCCAGACAGACAAGAGGAAGAATAATAAAAAACCCAAAATGCCCTGTCAGTCTTCCTGTACCTTCTTGGCGGCTACTCCTTCTAAAAATGGACGTAAGAGTAAATGTGTCCAATTTGGTCCTCCCATTGAAGAAAAAAATCCCAAAACGGAAACTTGTGTCCACCTAGTGGAGTCTAAAATTAAATATAGAGATACTCCTCAAAGATCTAGCAGGAGTGTTGCTAAACCCTGGAGGAAGGAGAAGGCGGTGAGGGAAAAGTACATTGATGAAGAGGAGGAGGATTCTAGTTCGGATGGTAGTGATTACTCTAGGAATGAGAAAAGGGGGAAGGATAATAGTATGGATTCGACTCATGTTTCTGCGAGCTTCAAAAATTGACCCTACTAGCCCCATGGATAATGTTGGAGCAAAAAGTGCCTCCCCTGCTACCATCTCCTCCCCTCCCCGCACGAAGGATAAGGAAAATAATGATATTAAAGTCATGGGGGAAATTTCCCAGGCTGCTGAGAATGAGGATAAAAAGATGAATTTTTGTGCGGGCTATGATGTCAACACTGGAGAGATTAGAAGGATGAAGGAAGAGTTACACATGTTGGATAAGAGCTTCAACAGGTTGGCTAAGTTTTCCATCAAAGTCATGCATTCTTCTGCCACCGCCCTTAGTCTCCTGCACCAGGAGAAGGCAAACAAGGAGGGAAAGGAAGACGACATGGAGAAAGATATGTTTCATTTTTTGGTTGATGATTGGACCTAGCTGCTCATGTCATGTTCTAGCAAGGAGTAGTTTGGGACCCTATTGGGTTCCTGTGGTGCGGTGGGACTCTGTTTCTCACCATAATTTATTTGTTCCTTTTCTTCAAAACTTGTTTTTCATCCCTATGGGCTTAGTTAAAAATTTTAACACTCGTGGTTGGTTTCTAGCCCTGTGGACTTCTAGTGCTGATACTAGTAGTTTACTCTACACGTTTAGCAGTATGTTTAAAACTTTTTTTTTTCTATGTTGTTGTGGAGTATGTTTCATACTCTTCTTACTTTTATGTTGTCAGTTAAGTGGTGGATGGGGTTTTTGATATTAAGGGAAGGTATAGGTTGATTGTTTGTTGTTACTGTGTTGTGTTGGTTGTGCGTGGTAACTGTTTCCCTTGAGGCTAGCCTATAAGAACAATAACAAAAGCATTTTGTAGGAAGGGTCAACCCCCTTTGTTTTAGATGCTTTAATATCAAAAACATTTCTTCTTTAGAATTTGACTACGTAGACTTTTTTTTGCTAACTATTTGGATCAAAACTATATGATCCATCATCGGGGCAAATAGAAAGAGAAGATAATTGATAGGATGTTAGTATACTATTATTTTTCTTGGTATATTAACATCCTATCAATTCTTATCTCTTACTATCTACCCTAATGATGGATTAAAGAGTTTGATCCAAATTGTCAACAATAATAAACCTAAATAGTCAAATCCAAAAGAAGAAGAAAATTTGAAAAAAGACACATAGTCAAATAGCGTTAATAGTGAAAATATTGTCAAAAGAACCAATGCACTAGTAAATATAAGTGAAAATTACATGAAATCATCTATCTCGTTCTCCATGGAGAAGGAGAAAGTACAAGGGTGAGTGGTCATATTTGATTGCATCTTTCCTTGAACAACCTCAACATCAATGTCCTTGCTTCCCAAAATTGAGATGAATTGAAGGAAAGACATGTAAATAATTAATACCTAGGTATTGTATTCATGTAGGGGATATCCTCATCAATACAAGAGAGGAAACCTATAATGGCTAAGGTTGAGAGAATGAATATATGATATAACTTCAATTCAACTACGTGTACATGACATATGTAGTCAGTTGGGAACACTATTGCATTAGGAAATGCTTACATCAATAATATCTCAATGTGCAAATAAATACACAAGAAAGCATAATGACTAAGATGTGAGCTATGATTCTAGACGACATTGTCCTTGTAGAATCATAGATAGAAGTCCCAATGATGTAGGATATTTTGCCTTCATGGATGGTGAGTGTTACAGCTTAACCGATGAAGAGGAAAGTAGGAAAAGTGAAATTTGATTAGGGTTATATTATTAGTTTATGGTTAAACAATGAATAATACCATATTTCAATTAGGTTCATGTTCTTTTATTTGAGAAGTGGAATATTATATTATTAATTTAGGGTTACATTATATTTGAAATAGAATATGTGTAATAGGCTT
The DNA here is from genome assembly GCA_018584345.1 of Thuja plicata. Taxonomy (NCBI): domain Eukaryota; kingdom Viridiplantae; phylum Streptophyta; class Pinopsida; order Cupressales; family Cupressaceae; genus Thuja; species Thuja plicata. The sequence goes on from MU226509.1 coordinate 587,577, forward strand.
ATAGTATGTTAATAATAACATTAGGTTTGAAATTATTCATGCAATAATATTATATTCTTTAATTTAAATATTTTGTTTATATATTTAGGAGTGCAAATTTGTTATTCAAGATGAAGATATCTGTAGACACAAAAAAATGGTTCGAGCCTACTAGTCTACGTGTTTTTAACATTTTCACATTACAATTGAAACATTGTTTTGCAATCTAATTATTCCTCTATGTTGCGCATATGATCTTTATTATATGACAACATTGTGTCTTTCGTTGATAATTGAATATTGCAAATTGTTCAATTATTTACTAATATTTCTATTCTCTTGGATGAATCGATCATTTTCCTAATCGATTCCGATCAATCCTGAATCATCCTAAACCGATCCTAAACGATCCTAAACCATATCAAATCATCCTAAATCAATTAAAAAATATTTTATTCTCTTCCTAATCATTCCATAATTGTTTTGGAATCATTCCAATCATTCTGGGGCATTGTCCAAGATCATCGATGCCTAATTAAATCGCTTTTCAAATCAATCAAAACCCTTTTTCAAATCTAATCAATTTTATCATCAATTCAATAGCATTGTCCAAGGTCATCAATACTTCGTATCCTTTTATCACCCATTTGATAGCATTGTCCAAGTTCATCGGTGTTATCACTATCAGCTTATCATCGATTCATCATCAATTCAATAGCATTGTCCAAGTTCATCAATGCTATTGCAGATCATCATTATTTTAGGAACAGTGTCCAACTTCATCGATGTATCCCTATTTCTTTATCAATCCTCTGGCGTCACCAAAGATCAATGATGCTATTTAATCATTTCTAAACATCATTATTTGAGTGCATTGTCAAAGTTCATCAATGCCTCGAAGTTATCATAATCCTATCAATATTATCAAAATCAATTCAATTGTACATTAATTCCTTCAATTTGACCAATAATCCACTAATTCGTCCTCTTGGGATGAATGACCTGTGATTTATTCCTAGCCTTTATGAATAAATTATATTTATTCATTCTTTATCCTAAGTCTCAACAATTAATTAATTTCTAATTAATTAATTGGCTAATTCCCAATTTATGGAATTTTTAATTTCATAAATGCACTAATTGTCTTTTGTGAGGAATATTGAATTCTTAGTTAATTTAATTCCTCATAAATCCACCTCACTTATTCTTATTCTTTTTCTATTTTCTAGCTTCCATCTCCTATTAATTAGCTTCAACTCTTACACTTTCCTTTCCACTTTCTCACATCTTTCCATCCACTAATTTAGCTTCCATTGTCATTATTATTGCATATTTCCTTTTCCATTTTTAACAAGTGTCATATTCAATGCAAGTTTCCAATTTGCATATCTTATTGCTAATTCTGCAATTTGAGTTCTCATATCCTATAAATTGAGATCATTTTGTCTTCATTTCTAGAACCACTATCTCCTAGTATTCTTTTTATCAACTTGACTTTTCAATACTTTTGCATTTTTGTCATAGGAAAAGAGCAACAATAATCAACTCTATGGAGAAGAAAGGAGAGCATTTGAGCATCATTTGAAGGGGGTTTTTATGTGTTTCTTGCATATGTTTTTGAATTCCCGTTTCAATGGCTCTAATGTTAGATTAGATAGGTTTGCATATTGTTTAGGGTTTTGTGGTTACTTGATATGCATTTTGTGCCTTTTTCTGGTCTTACAATATCATGCATTTTTCTACATAATTTTAGGAATGTGTGTGTATGTATATGTATGTATGAATGTATGTATGCATGTATGAATGTATGTATGCATGTGTGTGTGTGTGTGTGTGTGTGTGTGTGTGTGTGTACACACACACACACACACACACACTTAATGGTGGAGTATAATAATTGACTATCATAAAATAAAGGTTTATAAAATGTTGTTTGAACCTATGTAACCCCAAGTTTCTGAGACGGACAAAGAAACAGGTTTTTGGGATAAAAAAAAGTTTGGAGCAAGGGATGACAGTGGGGACAACAATATAAGAAATGGGGACATTTTAAAATATGTAAGAAAATCTCAAATATTCATATGAAAACATGGATAAAGAATGTTTATATACATTATAGAACCTTAACATATAACATTTGTGTTAAATAATTTAAATTGAGAGTTTATAAGAGAGTGGAAGTCAAACAAACTATCAAAATTCAAACATTAAAATTATAGGAAGGAACAGATTTCTGAAAGTTTTCGAATTTTTGGGATGAGTCAAATTATGTCGAAAATGCATCCCTGAGTAACACTAATTTGAACACATTTTACTGTACAAAGTTGAAATAATTGAATAACCAATCCAATTACTATACTATAGTATAATATGTAAAATTTTAAAAAATTATTAAATCTTCACCTTGAGTCTTTCTCCCCTAAGTCTTCAATACCAATGACAAACCATAAAATATAGCTCTAGTCTTCATAATCAAATCTGATTGATATGACGTCGGCTGTAATGGGCGGCTCTTGCTGCTTCATATCTTATCCTAATTTCATTTTCACACAACTGTTCAACTCAGTAATCCTTTTTCGATGTGGCTAAAATAAATGTCAACGTGATTTTGACGGTCTCCCTATCGTGGGCGTCACGATCATCTTATCGTTTTTTCCTCATTATTCATCGCGTATAATTCTCGCTGCTTCATTTACAGAATTAAAAGTAATAAAATGGGATAAGGATTTAGTATAAGGAACCCTAATATTTATCATATATTATTTTATCAAACTGTAAATAATATTTTTATATTTGTGTTAAAATAAAAGTCATATTTTTATTAAAATTTATGATACTAAAAATTATTTAAATTATGACATTTGAGATTTTTAAGATAAATAATGTAAAACATTTCATAGTTACAATTTTCTTTTAAAAACTTTACTTCATAGTGCTAAACTTTACATGTTATGTTATTTTCTTGATAAAATATACAACTTTTAAATATTTGTTTATAATTTTGAAAAAATTAAATGAAAACAAATCAAATAAAAGATGTATTAATTTAAATAATTATAAAATAAAGTTAAAGTTTTTCACAATCTATAATTTTAATTGATGTTGTTTGCTAGATGAGTTTGTACTTGTTTTTTGCATCAACGTTTCAGATTTGTGATCATCAAGTTAATATAAAAATGTATTATTGTGGACCCAAGGAGACTAAAAAGATGTAGGAAAGGAAGAAAGAGATAGGAGAGGTTTTACACAAATCAAAGTGAAAACTTTATTGGAAGATAATAATAACAATTTAGTAATTTTTTTAATATATGAAAACAAAAGAGATTTCAAATTGCTATTTAGATCTTAGCTAGTGTCTAAACTAGTACATATAATGTTAACGAGTCAAATATATGAAAACAAATGAAATCAATTTAGCAAAAAAATGATATAAAATAAAGAGAGGATATGTTTGTTAGTCTTCATAGTTTTCTAATCACAATACTAACAAATATATACTTCCCCCCTATTTTATCCACCCTATTTTATCCATCTTATTATTGTTTATATTCAAAAATAAATAAAATGTACATATATACATATATGTATGTATATACAAAAATAAAGAAGATTTACATATATATATTGTCTAGCATGATGGTGGTCCCAAGCTTAAACTTTGATTATAGGCTTCACAAGATGTGTTTTTACCTAAAAATGTCATTAATGCTTAAAAAATCTTACGACCACCAAATCTTGATCCATGTGAGTTACGAGAGGGTCTTAAATTCATTTGGCGTAGATTTTAAGAGGGAAAGTAGTGCCCACAACTCAATTGTTTCCTCTAAGTGCCCCTTTTATCAAGCTCCATCCCCAAATCACATATTTTGTGGGTGATGTATATCCCTTTTCCCTATCTTGGCTCTTCTTTCTAAGAGATATGTAGGTTCTTAAGCCTCATTTGTAAGGGTTCTTTCTTATTATTTTATGTAAGGACATGCAATTTTGAAACTATGCTACTTTAATAGACTCCATGCATTTGAAGTAATAAAGGTTGTAATTTGTTATTTTCATATTTTCTCATGTCTTGCACTCTACGTGAAGGTTATTTACTTCTATACTAGAATGATTATTTGTTATCTTCCATGTTGTATTAAAAATGGTTACAAGAGCTCACCGTAGATATTTTCATATTTCTTTCTAGTGCTTGTCAAACCTTAACCTCCACACATACCTCTAGGAATTGATATAATAGATATTTGTATACATCCCAATAATAACTTAAAACAATGAAAAAAAATGCTTGCTCAGAGTAAACTTATATACCATACTTCTAATATTCGTGACCTTGATATTCTCCATAAAAAATCACATCTTAAAGATATCAGATTTCCACAATCTATATAAATGTGAGTAGTCCTTTTTAAGTTCGATTGTTGTTCAAAATATTTTATCAACGTTTTAGATCACACTCCATGATCCATCATCACCCTAACTTTGCGCTTCTCAAAATTCTACCTGGAAATTTCAAATCACTCCCATTTTTTTACAGTAGCTTATTTGACAAGTCCCCTGCTTATAACTAAGGTTTCAGGGCCACATCATCAAATATGATGCCCCATCAACATGCTTTTTGTCACGGTGTCCAAAATAACCCAAAAAAAAGTGAGACCAATCGTAGTGCATTAGGGACCCCCATACTTGTGCAGCTGATGTGGCATGACATAATTGGTTGCTTTTTAGAATAAGGGACACATTTTATTCAATTACGAGTAATTATCATTAGCAACAACTATTGGTACAATGTTATCAAAAATATTTGATATTAAATCAACAAATGTAGATATTAAGTTAACAACTCTTACCACAACCATTAGAACTTGTTCAAATAATAGATCCCCTCACGTTATTTTGGAGAGGCAGAAAAAGTCTTGAAAAGGAAGTCCAGCCTAAGACAATTTTCCAACATGGAGCAGAAAATTAGTGCGACTTTTGTCTTACGCCATTTAAATACGTCAACCGTCACGGCACTTGGTGCCTTTCCCTTCACGGCCACTTCTTGCCAGGTGTCGGTCAATTTTGACATGCATTTGTATCCCCCTTAAGGATAACTTTACTGACGATAAAGATAAGATTATAGTAGAAAATCAGAGCTTTCATGGGACACAGACAAAAGTGACGCCGTGCTGGCAATTACGTTTGCGTGAATATCACGTTCTCAAATGAAAGAAAACCATCCTTTCAGTCTGACACAACGCATATTTTACATACCTCACCGACATGACACAAAATGTACTAGAAATATTTTAATCTAAACTGGTGTCTTTTTGTTTTGGTTAAATATAGTATATTTATGTTTTTTTTCTAAAGTTGTTTGGTTTAATATTGGATAATTGAATTATTTATACTTGTGTTTATGGATCAATTAATAATATATTTATATTATTTTGATGAATATGTTTAATTAAAATGACTTTTGATGATCATTATATTTATATTATAGTTATTTTAAAATGATAGCTATTGTACTTTTAATGTCATTTTCATGTAAATTGCAATATCTTGATTAAAACATAAATAAATGTTAGGAAAAGATGGATGTCGTTATTATAGGTTAAGTAAACTAGACCGGTTTTGACTTCAGTATTATTATAGGTTAAGTAAACTAGACCAGTTTTGACTTCTATTGAATTGTTACATTTTCACATTTTGTTTTCAATCTTTGTCACCACACTACACTATTACTCTCGTATCTACAAATAACTATAAATTATTATAAACAAATCCCCACATATAACTAACTCGTATCCACCATATTGAAATTTCTTTCAACAAAAACCTTTGCATTGGATTAGCTTTTAAATAACTATTATTTATTAGAAAACTACTCTCCACAAATTACTAACTCTTATCTAACATATGGAAATCCCATGTAGCAAAACCTTTGCATTTGATTAGCTTTTACTTTCAAAAAATAATGTGGGCCAAAGACAAATCTATGGATATTGTATACACCTAAAAATCGTGAAAGAGCAAACTTAATTAAAATCAAGCCATTTGGATTAATTAAATTAAAATCAATTAATTATGTAATCAAATTAATCTTTGATCATATGGCTCATTAATTAATTAATTCCAACACATTCATATATTACACATGCCTAATTTAATTAATTATTTTGAATTAATTCCTCCTAAAATCTCTCACCTACCACTACAAGAAAAAATCAAATCAACTAATGAGATCATCTTTAAGCTCATGTGGATCACCAAGAGGCTTTACTATCTTGACCATTCATTCTTGAAAGACAATCTTGACCATCAATTGGGGACACATCATCAATCCTTAAGTCAACCATACATTGATCATGGTTAATCAAACTCACCCCCAACACCTTGAGAAACCTTATAAATATGATGCATTCTTAGTGCAACCCATCCATTATCACCCACTATCATTTTAGCAAAGGCATAACATTGGTTTGTGCATCCACTATCATTTTCGCAAAGGCATAATGTTGGTTTCTGCCTACACTATTATTTTAGCAAAGGCATAACACTGGTTTGTGCATCCACTATCATTTTAGCAAAGACATAATGTTGGTTTATGCCTACACTATTATTTTAGCAAAGGCATAACTCTGGTTTGTGCATCCACTATCATTTTAGCAAAGACATAATGTTGGTTTGTGCATCCATGTTAGAATAGAATTTCATTTTGAGCATTGTTATAATGGCAAATTGTAATTACATTTTAGTGTTCTTGATCATCTAGCATAGAATTTTCATTCATCATAGCTTAATTCATCTCATAATCTCATTTTCTAAGTTTTCACTTGAATCTAATTTACAGTTGAGTGCAAACACCAAGTCCTTAGAAATAGAGAGCAATAGGCCACTCGTGATGTCTTTCATTTCATTGTTTTAGCTAGTTATCTTGATGATTTCAACTACTCATATTAATGTCTTATATAGGTTTGTGATACACGAATTACATACACACAAATGATGCCCATAGTGGGTCCCACACCTCACTAATCCTAACAAGTTTTTGAGCTTCTATTTACATATTTGTAATTTTAGGTTAAGGGAAATTCATAGAAGATCGCTTTTGACCATAATATCGTCGCTTTTGCAACAAAGAAAATCGCTTCGGATCACAATAATATCGCTTCTGGCTTGAAGAATGTCGCTTCTGACCTGAAGAATATCATTTTTGAACCAAATTATGTCACTTTTATTTTTCTGTCATTGCTTTTAAATACAATAGCATCACTATTAAATTTGTTGCTCTCTGCATATTTTTGTTCTCTGTTGCAATTTTTTTTATAGGAATAAAGAAGTTTGCCTCTGAATTGAAGAATATCTCTACTGCAACAAATAAATTCGCTTTGGATACAAAGTGTTAAAAAATAAAGAATTCATAAGCCAAGATCATCTGCATGCAAAATAACCTGTTACAAAAGCAAAGCTTGGAGACAAAAAAGTTCTGAAAGACAAAATATTCATTCAGAGAGGGAATGCAAAATACAAAGAGATCA
>MU226509.1:595210-618815 GCA_018584345.1 Thuja plicata
AATAATTAAATCAATATGATTTAATTAATAAGTGGAATCACTTTATTACTCTAACACCCCCCTTAAGATAAACTTAGGGAGAAGCTAAAAACCTAGAAACAACTACTGAAAGCAGGAAAATGGGTCCTGAAAACAAGGCATGATCAGGTACCCAAGTACAAAAAAACATCTTTGTAAAGAGGAGAATAGGAGAAAACCCAGTGGGAAAAACCCCTCTCTGAAAATAGATAAAGCCTAGTGAAGGACTGAAGAAGCCTCCAAACTAGAGAATGTCCCAAAAAATAGGAACAGAGAAAGAACATGCAGAACACCTTTGAAGCATGAAGTTGTAAACACTATCAAAAAATAACTGCTGGAACCTCCACTGTAATAGAACATGATCAGGTAGAGAAGATTGTAAACAAATCCTGAAGAGCTGATCAATCGAAGATAGAGGGATGCCTCCAAAATAGGAATGAAAGAGTGTCCATATGGTAAATTATCCATCTCACTGAAATGCATAGGTACCAGGCACTGTATCTGCCTAGTACATAGGAATAAATACTGAATACATAGATCACTCCATCGAACCAAGGAAGCATTAGAATCAACAGGAGATACCCCCCATAATGCTAAGCAGGGAGAGGCATGACAGGTACACTAAATCAAACTGCCAAGAAACACTACATGATGAAGAACATACAAACACATATAAAGGATGGTGTCATAGAAGGAACACTCACTTGACACACATAATGAGGCAAATGTCGTGGAAGGAACACTCACTTGAAAAAGGTATATGGAAAACAAGGCAAACATCAAACACCCCATGACACTTTATAATATAGTGTGAGTACAATAGAATCCCAAACATGCATCAGATGGCACTTTATCTCAGTGCGTTTGCAAGAAATGCTACAGAAAAATATGTATACAATATTCAGAAAATGAAACTATCCCAGGACCTGAAACATCCAAGATATCCACTAGAATGCCATAAAGAAAAAAACTGAATAAAAGATACATGGAGCAGAATCTGGGTGTGAGACCCATAGAAGAAGAAAGGTGAACATAAGCGGTTTTCTGACGCCATGTGGAAGTTGAAAAAAGGAGTCTGGAGGAGCAAGATATAGTGACCAAAGCGCAAAATGGAACCCTGACTTTGACTGGCAAAAAACCCTGTAAGATGGCAAAATCAGATAACCAAACTGGAAAAATTAGATTGGCCTAGGAACCAGCTTTTCGTGCCTTCTTGATTTTAGTGTGCCTCGATTTTTGTGCCACCTCAATTTCTATTCTACCTCAATTTATGTACAGCCTCAATTTCCATGTTGTCCAGTTGCATGGAGGAGAGAGAAAATGACAACCCTATCTTTTTTTTAATATTTGTTTAAAACAAAAAATTATAAAGTTTTTTTATGTTTTTTTTTCTTTAATAAAAAAAACATTCTTTTTTTAAAATAAAAAAATATAAATGTTTTTTGTTTTTTTTCTTAAAAAAATATCCTGTTTTTTTTTCAAAAAAATACATGTTTTTTAGTTGTTTTTTTTTAAAAACAATTGTTTTTTTTCATTAAAAAAATGATATTTTTTCTGCCAAATTTGGTGTGAATTCTAGAAGTAGACCAGATTTGGAGGGTTTCGCCAGTTTAGCCAGGAATGCAAAAAAGTTCTGAGAGACAAAATATTCATTCAGAGAGGGAATGCAAAATACAAAGAGATCAAACCTTATGAAGGTGATCAAAACCCTAAAGGGAAAAAATCTAGGTTGCATAATAATAATTAATAAAAGAATTAATTATTATATGCCTAAAGTTTAGCTTAAGTAAAATAGAGATAATAAGTGACTTAATAATTAAATCAATATGATTTAATTAACAAGTGGAATCACTCTATTACTCTAACACAAAGATCATCACTTCTGAACAAAAGGGAGTCGCTTTTGAAATTACAAACGTCGCTTTTGATTTAAATAAACTCACTTTTACTCTTTGTCATGTCGCTTTTAAGTCTGATTAAAATAATATAAAACATAGAACTAATTTGTGTTTAATGATGAATTGCAAATGGAAAAGGTTCAAAAATTGAGGAAGATTGTTTATACACCTCTGGTTATTATATTCAAAAGGCTATCAAGAAGGCTAACGCTTATGCTAAGAAGGTACAATGGGCTAACAAAATGGTTAAGATTGGTGAAGAAGGTAAAGCTTTTGATAGATATAATGCTAGAATTCTTAACATGTATCAAGCTAGTTATGGAGTTGAAACCAATTTGTATACTCATCCTTTGTGAATTTCATATATTTGATAACATTTATTGATTTCTTAACCTTGGATGTATGTGTTGACACTAACGCTTGTGGAAACTCCTAAGGATGCTAAGGAGCTGGTGCTAAAAAAATTATAAATGCTAAAAATATATTAAAAAGGTGCAAAAATTGTCAAAGGTGCACACTCCAAATCTCTTAATCTTGTATAATGGAAATTCACTTTCAAAAAATAGAGTAATCAAATTTAAAACACCATCTTTATTTATGGATTGAGATTGTAGGCCTATGCTCTCATGCTCTCCCCTATCTCGGGCGATCAAAATGCCAAACCTATCAAAATCCCCCTAGTTAGATAAGGTCAAAAAAATGAATTGCATTCTCTATGTATTTGAAGGCAAAAGGTGGCAGAGATATGCTCTCACCTATTTAAGGGGATCAGAATACTAGACCCATCTTAACCTTATTTCAATTTCAATAGTGCATTTAACCTTAGCGGACCCGTCTCCCAAGATTTTCCTTACGAGGTCAATGAGAGGGAATCACCCAAGTGGGACACAACCATAAAGCCACGGTAATCCAACCCACTATAATCAAAATGCATTCATCCTTAATGGGGTGAATGACAGAGAGATTTTGAGAATAACCTTCCTCTAGTAGTTCTTCGGAATTGTGTAAAACATCATTTTTATGATGGTGGGAAGCTCATGTAATGGGAGGTAAACTTAAATTATTTTCGAATGAAATCTTATCTACAACTGTGTTAATTAGTAAGCCTACCCTATTATCTGTATTGAATCCAAAATCAATAGGTAGCTTGTTTAAAATGTTTCTATGTTTCTATTTGTTGTGTTTTATGGTCTCAAAACTTCGGAAGAATTCATCAATTTCTAAAATCATAACATCAAATGAGTACAAAAATCTGAAAGTTGATCCAAAGACCCATTTCTGTGTTATACCCATCTTAGTTGTCACAACTCCCAAATATTTGTTCATACACATCCTTGCTAAAATAAGTTGAGAATTGTTTCATCTAACCAATTCATTGTGATAGTATTGTCAAAGCACCATTAATCTTCGATTTTGAAGGTTCATCATCAAGGATTCCAAATCCTTCACCTAGAACCTAAGATATCAAAGTTAATATTGAACCTTCAATTTTGACATGTATTTGTATCCCCACTATTCCATATTTAAGGATAACTTTACTGATGATAAAGATAAGATTATAGTCAGAATTGGAGCTTTCATGGGGCACAGACAAAAGTGACGCAATGTGCCATGCTTTCTCATTGTAAACACCATGTTGGCAATTACATTTGTGTGAATATCACACTCTCAAATGAAAGAAAACCATTTGCTCAGCCTGACACAATGCATATTTTACATGCCTCACCGACATGATACAAAATGTACTACAAATATTTTTCTCTAAACTTGTGTCTTTTTATTTTGGTTAAATATAGTATATTTATGTTTTTTTCCTAAATTTTGTTTGGTTTAATATTGGATCAATATGATTATTTATACTTGTGTTTATGGATCAATTAATAATATATTTATATTATTTTGATGAATATGTTTGATTAAAATGACTTTTGATGATCATTAAATTAGCATAGCTTTGATGATCATTATATGTATATTATAGTTATTTTAAAATGATATTTATTGTACTTGTTTATATCATATTCATGTAAATTGTAATATCTTGACTAAAACATATATAAATGTTAGGAAAAGTTGGATGTCTAAGTTATTATAGATTAAGTAAACTAGACTAGTTTTAACTTCAAATGAATTGTTACATTTTGCATAAATCATTTTTTTTCAATCTTTGTCAGCACACTACACTATTACTTTAGTATCTACAAATAACTATAATCTGTCATAAACAAATCCCCATATGTAACTAACTCTTATCCACCATATAGAAATTTCTTTTAACAAAAACCTTTGCATTGGATTAGCTTTTAAATAACTATTATTGATTAGAAAACTACTCTCCACATATTACTAACTCTTATCTAACATATGGAAATTCCATGTAACATAAACATTTGAATTTGATTAGCTTTTACATTCAAAAAAAAATGTGGGCCAAAGACAAATCTATGCATAATATATACACACAAAAATGGTCAAAGAGAAAAATAAATTAAAATCAAGCCATTTGGATTAATTAAATCAAAATCAATTAACTATATAATCAAATTAATCTTTGATTATATAATTCATTAATTAATTAATTCCAACATATTAATATATTACACATGGCCAATTTACTTAATTCCTCCTAAATTCTCTCACCTACCACTAGAAGATAAAATTAAATCAACCAATGAGAGACCATCTTTAAGCTCACATGGGTCACCAAGAGACTTTGTTATCTTGACCATTCATTCTTGAAAGGCAATCTTGACCATCAATTGGGGACACATAATCAATCCTTAACTCAACTGTACCTTGATCATGGTTAATCAAACTCGCCCTCAATACCTTGAGAAACCTTATAAATATGATGCAATATTAGTGCAACTTATACATTATCATCCACTATCATTTTAGCAAAGGCATAACACTGGTCTGTGCATCCACTATCATTTTAGCAAAGTAATAATGTTGGTTTGTGCATACACTATCATTTAGCAAAGGCATAACATTGGTTTGTGCATCCACTATCATTTTAGCAAAGTCATAACATTGGTTTGTGCATCCATGTCAGAAGAGAATTATCATTTTGAGCATTTTTTATAATGGCAAATTATAATTAAATTTTAGTGTTCTTGATCATCTAGCATAGAATTTACATTCATCATAGCTTAATTCATCTCATAATATCATTTTCTAAGTTTTCACTTGAATCTAATTTGCAGCTGGGAGCAATCACCAAGTCCTTAGAAATAGAGAGCAATAGGACGCTCATGATGCTTTTCATTTCATTGTTTTAGCTAGTTATCTTGATGATTTAAACTACTCATATTAATGACTTATATAGGTTTGTGATACACTAATTACACACACAAATGACGCCCATCATGGGGCCCACACTTCACTAATCCTAACAAGTTTTTGAACTTGTATTTACATATTTGTACTTCCAGGTTAAGGGAAATTTGCAGAAGATCACTTTTGACGAGAATAGCATCACTTTTGCAACAAAAATAATCACTTCGGATCACAATAATATCACTTTTGACCTTAATAATGTTGCTTCTGACCTGAAGAATATAGCTTTTGAGCCAAATTATGTCGCTACTGATTTTTCTGTCATCGCTTTTAAATACAATAGCATCACTATTAAATTTATTTCTCTCTGCATATTTTTGTTCTTTATTGCAATTTTTTTACAAGAATAAAGAAGTTCGCCTCTGAACTGAAGAATATCTCTACTGCAACAAATAAAGTTGCTTTGAATACAAAGATAATCACTTCTGAACAAAAGGGAGTCGCTTTTGAAATTACAAAAGTCACTTTTGAACTAAAACTTGTCGCTTCTGATTTAAATAAAGTCACTTTTTCTCTTTGTCATGTTGCTTTTAAATATGATTGAAATAATATAAAACAAAGAGCTAATTTGTGTTTAATGATGAATTGTAGATGGAAAAGGTTTAAAAATTGAGGAAGATTGTTTATAGACCTCTTGTTTATTATATTTAAAAGGCTATCAAGAAGGAAAACACTTATGCTAAGAAGGTATAATGGGCTAAAAAAATGGTTAATATTAGTGAAGAAGGCAAAGCTTTTGATAAATATGCTAGAATTTTTAACGTTTATCAAGCTAGTTATAAAGTTGAAACCAATTTGTATACTCATCCTTTGTGAATTTCATTGATTTGATAACATTGTTTGATTTCTTAACCTTGGATGTATGTGTTGAGACTAACATTTATGGAAGCAGCTGAGGATGGTAAGGAGATGGTGCTAAAAAATAATAAGTGCTAAAAATATATTAAAAATGTGCAAAAATTATCAAAGGTGCACACTCCAAATCTCTCAATCTTGTATATTGCATTTCTTTCCATTTAAATTGAATCTTGCAGAAATTTACTTTCAAAACATAGAGTAATCAAATTAAAAATATTGTCTTTCTTTGTGGATTGAGATTGTAGGCCTATGCTCTCCCCTATCTTGGGTGACCAAAATTCCAAACCTATCAAAATCCCCCTAGTTAGATAGGTCGAAGAAAAAAATGAATTGCATTCTCTATGTGTTTGAAGGAAAAAGGTGACAGGGATATGCTCTCACCTATTTTAGGTGATCAGAATACTAGACCCATCTTAAGCTTATTTCAATTTCGATAGTGCTTTTAACCTTAGTAGACCTGCCTCCCAAGATTTGTCTTACGAGGTCGGTGAGAGGGAACAACCCAAGTGAGATACAACCATAAATTCATGGTAATCCAACCCACTATAATCAAAATGCATTCATCCTTAATGGGGTGAAACAGAGTGATTTTGAGAAAATCCTTCCTCTAGTAGTTCTTCAGAATTGTGCAAAACATCATTTTTATGATGGTTGGAAGCTCCTGTAATGGGAGGTAAACTCAAATTCCTTTCAAATGAAATATTTATCTACAGTTGTGTTAATTAGTAAGCCTACCCTATTATCCATATTGAATCCAAAATCAACAGGTATCTTGTTTAAAATGTTTCCATGTATCTATTTGTTGTGTTTTATGGTCTCAAAACTTTGGAAGAATTCATCAATTTCTAAAAACATAACATCAAACGAGTACAAAAATCTGAAAGTTGATCCAAGAACCCATTTCTGAGTTATACCCATCTTAGTTGTCACAACTCCCAAAACAAAATTCATACACATCCTTGCTAACATAAGTTGAGAATTGTTTCATCTAACCAATTCATTGTGATAGTATTGTCAAAGCACCATTAATCTTGGTTTTGAAGGTTCATCATCAAGGATTCCAAATCCTTCTGTAGACACCCAAAAATGGTCTGAGCCTTCTAGTCTACGTGTTTTAACATTTTTGGCATTACAATTGAAACATTGTTTTGAGATCTAATTATTCCTCTATGTTGCACATATGATCTTTATTATATGACAACATTGTGTCTTTCATCGATAATTGAATATTGCAAAATTGTTCAATTATTTACTAATATTTCTATTCACTTTGTCAAATTGACCATTTTCCTAATCAATTATGATCAACCCTAAACCGATCCTAAACCAATCCTATTCGATCCTAAACCATATCAAAAAATATGAAATCAATTCAAATCTATTCTATTCTATTCTATTCCAAATCATTTCAGAATCATTTTAGGCTCATTCCAACCATTCTGGGGCATTGTCCAAGATCATCGATGCCTAATTAAATCCCTTTTCGAATCGATCAAACCCTTTTCCAAATCTAATCAATCTTATCATCATTATAGGGGCATTGTCCAAGTTCATCAATGCTTTGTATCATTTTATAACCAATTTGATAACATTGTCCAAGTTCATTGATGTTATCATTATCAAATTACCATTACCAATTTGATAGCATTGTCCAAGCTCATCAACGCGATTACTGATCATCATCATTTTGGGAATATTTTCCAATTTCATCGATGTTTCCCTATCCCTGTATCAATCCTATGGCATCATAAAATTTCATTGATTCTATTTAATCATTTTCAAACATCGTTATTTGAGCGCATTGTCAAAGTTCATCAATGCCTCGAACCTATCCTAATCCTATCAATATTATCAAATTCAATCGTATTGTACATTAATACCTTCAATTTGATCAATAATTCACTAATTTTTCCTCTTGGGATGAATGACCTAAGATTTGTCCCTGTTCTTTATGGATAAATCATATTTATTCATTCTTATGCTAAGTCTTCACAATTAATTAATTTCTGATTAATTAATTGGCTAATTCTAAGTTTATGGGATTTTATAATTTCATAAATGCTAATTATTGTTTTATGAGGAATATTAATTTATTAATTGAATTAATTCCTCCTAATTCCACCTAATTTGTCATGTCCCTTAATTGTGCTTCATATCCCTATTAAGGTGCTTCTTGATTTCTTCCATATTTCCTTATTCATTTCTCCCCTAATTATGCTTCCAATTTCCTATTAATTTGCTTCCTCCTTTTCCCTCCATTATGCATTCTAATTCTTCAAATTGTCTCTCATTTTCTATAAATTGAGATGCAATCCTCTCATTCAAGTTATAACCACTATCTCCTAGTATTCTTGCTTTCAACTTTGGCTTTTCAATACTTGTGTATTTTTGTCATTTACAAAGAGCAACATAATCTACTCTATGGAGAAGAAAGGAGAGCATTTGAGCATCACTTTAAGGGAATTTTTATGTGTTTATTGCATATTGTTTTTGAATTCCTGTTTCAATGGATCTAATGTTAGATTAGATAGGTTTGCATATTGTTTAGGGTTTTGTGGTTACCTAGATATGCATTTTCTGGTCTTACATTTGGTGAACCTGACGTGAACATGCCTAACTGATTAGATGTTTGTGTTTTTGTGCATTTTGCAGGTTCTAGAAGAGTTATGTGCACTTGGTTACAGGTCTTGCATAGTTGGTCACAGATCATACGCAATTAGTTAAGTCCTACGCAGTTGGTTGCATGTCCTGCACACTTGGTACCCAGACCTGCTTAGTTGGCTACTTAGCTGCACATTTGGTCACCAACCTGTGCACTTGGTCAAATAGAATGGGTTTTTAGGGTTTAGGATCAATATATGCAAGTTTAGGGAGAATTTATGCATTTCATGCTTTCTTATCTTATTTTCATCTGTTACAAAACTAAAAATGGATCCTAAAATATGAAAATGAACCCTAACTTGGTTAATGAACCTCATATTTCAATTTGGAAGTTTAAAATGAACTCTCACATTTGATTTGGGCTCTTAAAATGAACTTCACCTAGTTTAGGGTTACATGCAATCGAGGTTCTTTTGATTTCAATCAAAGTCACAATCTAGCCTAACTAGGGGTTCAAATGGAATTCATTATGCAAAATCAAGTTGTTTAAGTTGGAAAGGACTCTAAAATGAACATGCACACCTGATTTGGGAATCTAAAATAAACTTTGAACTAGTTTAGGATCAAATGGAGATTTCTTGTTTAAGGTGTTTCCAAATCGGTTCAATATGCACATAGGCTAATTAGCGATTTCAAAATTGGTTCCAATATTTCCTAATCATTCTTAAATGGCCTAAATTGAAGCTTAACTACATGTTTTTGAGATATCAATGCTTTCTATGGTCAAAACTCTATGTTTTTTGCAAGTTTTTACCTTATTTTTAGCCTCTAATCAGTAGTTACGCACTTGGTCAGGTATCCCACGCAGTTGGTGAGAACCTGTGCAGTTGGTAGCTTGATTATTCTTAGTTCTTCAGAAGCTACATAGTTGGCAGTCTGATTCTGCGTAGTTGGTATCCTGATTCTGTGCAGTTGGTAGCATGTTCCTGTGCAGTTGGTAAAATAGATGTTTTTCATGCAAATTTATGATTTTCTTCATTCCTAAATCTATTTCTGCACTTGGTATGTTGGATTTATGGGTTACTGATGATCTGTGCAGAATTTTGGAAATCGTGGGATGAAGAATGAATCATAAAACTACTAATGATTTTGATGGAGGATGCTTGTCGAAGACCTTGTGTTCCTTCCAAAAATTTCATGTCTGCTTTTAGTAGTTAGAAAACACTTCAACTTGGTGCTTAAAAAGAATCATTTTGTTTGTGTCTGAAGTGTCTTCTATTTCTTTAATCCCAAGGAATTGCATGGACATATCCTCTCCCCTCGCCTTCATGGATCTTGGGTGAAAGAGAAATCCATGCAAATCCTTTAGTGTGGCTACCTCCCAAGAGCTTTAAAAGAGCCAGTGGGAGTGGATTGCCCAACCGATAATAGGATAAAGCCAAGCCCTTCCAAACCGGTATATAAAATATGTCATTGTGATTAATCTCACAGGGAACATGTGTTGAATATGTTCTACCAAGAAGAAGATCTCCCTCAAGACTCTCATGGTGCATAAAAATGTATAGAACACAACTTTTGTAGGATGGGAGGCCTCCATAACGGAGCTAATCTGTCACACATATAACCACTTGAATGAATACCCTAATTAAAAACATTGTTGTAGTATCCAAAAAACCTCTATCTGCCGGCACAGAATGTTAGAGACCAACTAAGACATCCCACACTTTCACAACTCTTAGTAGAGACAATAGTCCCTTGGGAAGTGATTACCCTTGGGATTCGAAGCTTGGTGTGCCTGAGAAGTGAGTGCACTGTAAGGAGGATCCCATGCCTCCAAGATTCTAAGTTGTCTGATATGAGTAAGCATGGTTGAACTTTGGCTCAAGTGGGAATTCAGAAGATATTTCCCTGGCTCACCTAGGATGTGGTGTGTTTGTTCTTTTTTACAACAACCATTCTCAATGATGTGCCTTGCGTGAGTGTTTCAAACTTTAATAAAAATGACAAAATCTTAAAAACACTCTTCTTAAGAACACCTTTTTGAAATCATCTTCAAAACAATCAAATGGTCAAAAACACCTTGTCTTTGAGTAAACATATGGAACCTTAAAATTTTCACTTGGAACCTCTTGGCATGCTTGATAGTCTTCATCTTGCATATTCATGTCCTAATCTCCTTACATTTTCATTTTAAAAAGTCTCTTGCATTTTAGGCCTCATCATAATCCTCATTATATTCCATCTTGCATATGTCCTAATCATAGTCCTCTTGCATACATAGCTCATCTTAGATCCTCTCTAAAAGCTTTGCAAAAAAATCCTAGAAAGTATCCAAATCATAGAACATTTCTTTATGACATTGAAAACAAGATCTTGACTTGGTCCCCTTTTTCCCAAATTTCAAACCCCCCTATCAATTGGTCACATTCCACCTTTTTCATGATGGATTTGACCTAATCCCTTTTAACGAAATTGTCTCGTGTCCCTTAATCCCCTTTTTCAAGTCAAGATTATTATTCAACCCCATAAGGTTATGCTCTTAGATTTGTCTCCTTTCCTGGGATATTTTCCCAAAGTCCAAAAAACCAAAAAAATAATTGCATAAGCCTTATATTACATTTTTCATAAGCTCATTTCATTTCAAAAATTTGGATTTCTACAAATCCAAAAAAACCTTGCATTTGCATATAGTAGCCATCCCGGTTTTCACAAGGTCTAAAGCATCCAAAAGGAAACAAGATTCCTATCTGCCTATGTTTACATCACAACCAGAATCTCAACCACATTTTGATCCAAGACAAGGTGTTGCATTTCATAACCAAACTAACCTTGAAGACATATTTTTCCATTAGTATGCAAAGGGAAAACAACTTTTTAAACCGTCGTTTACACTTATACCAAAAGACAGGTTTCATTACAAACCAAAAGTACAGATAACAAAGGTCACCGAAAGTGTTAAGTTCAAGAGAAACTTGATGACATAGTTTTACAGTATAAACCAAAAAAGATGACAAGAGAGGAACCTGATAGATCAAGGGAACCAAACAGATAGGTTATAGAAAGAGCACCGATAGGCTTTCAGAGCAACCCGAGCATCAGTCACCGAAATTCAATTATATCTTGAGAAATGTTGATCCGACTTCCACCTCAGTTAAAACACTTATGTTTTATATTTAGAGTTTTGATTTGATTTAAAACTATTTCTTAAGGGAAAAGAAATATAATTTTAATTGTTTTAATCAGTTTAACTGATTAAAAACATGCAAACTAGGAGATCAAGGTCAAGTCGTAAACCTTTGATCATAGAGTTATTTTTGTAATACATGAAACTAAATTAGGTCAATCTATTGTATAAATAGATGTGTAATCATTAATTTCATATGGGTGTGAGGATGATAGCAGCCAAGGAGCACATCTATGGATCAGACTGAGAGTTTCAAGAAGCATAACAACAAAAGATGAATTAGGTTATCAAGAACCAGATTCAAGGCTACCAAGAAATAGAGGTATTAATCGATCACATTAGGTGATACATTGTACATGTGAATTTGATGGATCTGTAATCAAAAATTGTAGATTGCATACACTCAGGTCAGTGAGTATTTTTTTCTGCATTCTAACAAGTGTAGCAAATCGAAGAATTCCTTTCAAGAAAGGTGGATTTAATAATCCTTTGTAAATCTCTTAACCAAGTGCACACTAAATAGTGTTGCTAAAGCTCTTAACATAGTAGACCTTAACAAGTCTCCACATAATACTCCTAACAGGGTAGATCATCATAAGTGATGAAAATTGTAAGCCTTAACCGGCCCCTTCCAATCTGTAGATAGTGAAGTTTTTGTGGGTGTCATCCCCACCGCAGTTTTTACCTTCTAACAGGGGTTTTTGTGTTACCATATCTTGTGTTATGTGTCATTACATTTCATGAATGCTTCTATGAATGTTTACATGTTTATTAAGTTTATGAATTGATATAACTTACACAAAGATAGGATATAATAGATGGTTGGTAATACACTTGATTACATAAAGGATTAAGGTTAAAAGAGATAAAAGTTTTAGAGGTACTGATTCCCCCCTCCCCTCTCACTACATACTTCCCATTATTTCCAACAATTGGCATCAGAGCTAGATCTCTTAATTGGAATAGTTTAAAAGACTTGAGATAGAAGATCATACAATGGAGAAGTACAAGCTTGATAAGAATATTAAGAATCAGAAGCTAGAGATACAAATATTCAATGAGAAGTACAAAGCAACAAGAATCAAGATGAGAGAGCTACTGGATGAAAGAAAAGTTATGGCAACTCAGAACAATGAAATAGACTATCATGAGGAAGAGATACTAGATTTATTTGAGTCATTAGGATCTACATCTAGCAAAGCATCAGACACATATGAAGGTAGCATCAAAAGTCTAAATGAAAGTAATCAACATCTGACAGAGCAAGTAAAGATACTGCAAATTGGTCAAGAGACACAGATGGTAATAATGATTGATGTCATGAATAATGCTAGACAAGCTAAGCAAGAAAGAACACTAGCTATTGATGACAGGAGGAAGATCACTGAAAAGCTACAAGAGAAAGAGTCAGAAATACAAAGACTTACTGAACATCATCATGAGATCACCAATTAGATTATTCTTATGAGTCAAGAGGCAAACTGAATGAACATAGAACTCATTGAAAGAATAGAAGCTATTAGTGAGCTAAGAGAAGAAAATGAAAAATTGAAGCATGAAGTAAGAATTCAGCAACAACACAATGACATGATTAAGAGAGCTAAAGAAAGCACAAAAAGGATGGATGATTTTCTCGATAGACAAAGAAGAGTCAACAACAACACAGGACTAGGGTATACCAAGAATGGAGAATCACCATACCAAGCTGATCCAAAGAATGTCTACACTAATCCAAGACCAAGAAGGCAATCTTGCAATCACTGTGGAAAACCAGACGACACATCAAATTTATGCAGGAGAAAAATGAAAGGTATTCCTAACCCCACACCTTCATTCATAGGAAATTGTTATAAATGTAACATGAAAGGACACAAAGAATATAAATGTAAATTTGAGGTGAAACAACCAAAGAAGGAAACCACGTGGAAAAATACTGTCGTACTGGGAAAATGCATGGGCACACATCTCTTGAATGTAGGAAGAAGAAAAGGAAAGCATGGAAGCCTAAAGATTAAAAAAAATCTTATCAACCAAAAAAAATCGGTAACTCATATGTTTGGGATTACAACACATGGGAAAATTGCACAACATGTGGAAGATTTGGCCACATAGCTGAAAACTGCATGAGGAAATGGACAAGAAGATCTAGAAGCTGGACTAACCCCGAAATGACATGATTACACTATCATAGGGTCGGTCATCTAAGAAAGGACTGCAAAGACCAACTGACAGAGACAACCACTTTTCCTAATGGCAATACCATTGAAGACATCAGAAGGATGAGAAACAAAATGTGGAGAAAAGCTACAAACACTGATGAAGCTGGACCGAGAAATGCAATGGGTGACACCTTATCCAATGGATCTGGTGACATCAGCACCCCCACCTAAGAAAAACAAGTATGGAACTACACTATACCAAGTTATATTCTACATCAGTTCCATTATACATAGTTAAAATTCCAAATCAACATGATTAAAGATGCACTATGGTATTACTTGTTACAATTCTGTGAATTCAATCTCATCGGTTAATACATACTGAAATGTATCGGTATACACACAAAGATAAGTTGTCAATGCTTACTGAGAATTGTCGGTTAACATATAAAGCTAAGTTGCTAAGTACAAACCGAGATCCATCGATAATCATGAAAGTTGACATGTTGTCTTTGCCATATACTGAGATCCGTCGGTAAACATAATGAGTTGACACCTACCCCGAAGCATCATGTTCTCACCCTTAAAACTGAGAGGGGAGGGGTGAATCAGTACCCTTAAAATTTTATCAATTAATCTTTAGTACTCATTACTTTCATAACTGACCATTTTTGCTTTTCTATTTCATGCATGCAATATCATAGCATAAATGTAAATGCATGTAAACAAACATTGAAACATTCATGAAACTCATTTACACATGACACAAGTATTTGGTAACATAGAAACCCAGGTTAAAAGGTAAAAACTGCAGTGGGGATGAAACCACAAAGCTTCACTATCTGCAGAATGGAAGGTGCATGTTAGGGCTACAAGTTGTGATCACTTCTGATGATCTTACCCTATTAGGAGTAACATGTCAGACTTGTTAAGTCTACTCGGTTAAGAGATTTCAGCAACACAATGTATGTGTGCACTTGGTTAAGAGATTTACATTAAGACTGTTAAGTCCACCTTGTGA
The DNA here is from genome assembly GCA_018584345.1 of Thuja plicata. Lineage (NCBI taxonomy): Eukaryota > Viridiplantae > Streptophyta > Pinopsida > Cupressales > Cupressaceae > Thuja > Thuja plicata. The sequence continues at coordinate 610,289 of MU226509.1, forward strand.
AAGGATTTTACTACTTGCTGCAATTGTTAGAGAGCAACAAAATATATGACCTGATTGCTGCAATCTTACATTTCTGATTACAGATCCATTAAGTTCGCAAAATTATATCACCTTATTGTGATGAATAATACCTTTTTTCTGCTCGGTAGCCTTGTATGTAGTTCTTGATAACTAAATTCTTCTTTATATGTCCTTTTACATGAAAACCTCTGTCTGATCTATAGATGTCTTTTTGAGGTATAATCATCATGTTCTTGATTGATTAATACATCTATATATACAAGATTTTGACCTAATTAGGTTTCACGCTTTTCTTGAAAAACTCTAAGATCAAAGGTTTATAACTTGACCTTGATCTCCTAGTTTGCATGAATACAATCAATTAACTAATTGAATCCATCATTTACACTTTTCTTGATCCACAAGAAATGGTTGTCCAGCTAAGAAAAAATTTATTTTAAAGACTAAAGTGATTTAGCTGACGTTTAGTTCATATCCGCTTTTCCCGGTGAAATGTTGTCTCTCATTGTATACTAGTGCTCGGTGATGTCTCTTTATACTGGTTCTCAGTTATGTATTTGTAGACTGGTGCTTGGTTATGTCTCTATAGACTAGTACTTAATTGATATACTACTCAATTATCAAAACATTTTGGTGACCACTGCGCTCAGTGAATGTTGTTGCTTGGTGAGTGTTGTCGCCCGGTGATCATGACCGACCAAAACTATCTTCTTGTATACTAATAACAACTTCTGATCCTTTAAGAATTATCAAGGAGGTATATTATGGCATAATAGATCCTATTATATCATAATAGGACCTATTATGTCATAATAGGTCCTACTAAGGGTTCTTAAAGGGTTTTATGTCACAATAGGGGTTTTTAAGGAATCTTATGTCACAAAATGTCCTAATAAGGGGTTGTAGGTGTCTTAATGGGTCATATGTTGTAATAGGTCATCTTAATAGGTCTTATGTCATAATAGATCCTATAAATTCATAATAGATCCTATGATGCACTAAGGGGTCCTAGAGTAACATTTTAACATGTTAAGGAATCTTATGTCATAAAAGGTCCTAATAAGGGGTCCTAGGTATCTTAAAGGGTCCTAGGATGTACTAAAGGGTCCTAGGATAACATTTTAACATGATAAGGAATCCTATGTCACAAATGGTCCTAATAAGGAGTCCTATGTGTCTTAAAGGGTCCTAAGGGCTCTTAAAGGGTTTTATGTCACAATAGGGGTTGTACTAGGATGTACTTACAGGTGGAGGGGGTGAGAGAGTCTCTAGGGGTGGGAAGAGAGAGAGTCTTAAGGGGTGGGAGGAGAGAGATTCTTAAGGGGGAAGAGGTTGTTAAGGGGGAGAGAGAGAGAGAGAGAGAGAGAGAGAGAGAGAGAGAGAGAGAGAGAGAGAGAGAATGGCATTGTGTTAGTAACTAATTTTTTCTACCATTTTCTAAATTTTCCTAAGGTTTTCAAATTTTCTAATAAAAACAATTATAAATTAGTGGAAATTAAAATTACTAATATAAATAACTAAAAGCAATTTAAAAACAAATATTTTTTAACATTTTCTAGGATTTTGTAATATTTTCTATGGTTTTTTAAAATCTTCTAAAGGTTTTCAAATATTTTCTAACATTTTCTACTACGATTTTTTAACATTATCTTTAAAAAAACAATTTTTTAAAACTAAAAATTACCTAAAAGGAAAAACTAAGTAAAATAATTATAAAACATATAATTTAAAATAAAAAATAAGTAAAAAAGGAAAAAATGTGTGAACCTGATTCTAATGATGATCAAAAGAGGTTAGAAATGCTCGGGAAGTTCTGATGTCACACTGAGATATCAATGGTTCACGCTAACCCTTGGGTCCACAAGATCTCCAAAACCAAAATATGAAAATGAAATTGGTTGCTGCAAATGTATTGGGAATCTGGCCAAATGGGTGTTCACACGAAGGGGGTGTTCGTGCAAACACCCCTACACTAGGTACTTCACCCAAAGGGGTCTTCGTGCAAACACCCACATGTCAGTGGATTCGTGTGAAGGGTTGTACCCCCTTAGCGTGATCATATGTCTTCAGGCGAAGGGGTCTAATTTGGGAAAAAAATTCACACCGGAATTTCCTTCATCCCCAAAAGTGGGACACACTATTGTGAGATCACCCAGTGGATGAAAAAATCCTAGAACTATATACAAAGGACTTTCTAAGAAATCCCAGGGATCCAAATGAAACAAGGTTTGGCACATACAATGAGAAATATATTGTAATGCATAGGGAACTAAAGAAGACTAAGATAGATTGTAATGTGAGAAAGAAGTTATCTCATGTGAAGGAATTCTTAAACTTCCACTTCAAGAGAACTGGACTAGCTACTGATGTTGAGGAACCTATTGAGGTTGGAGAATCAAGTTCTTCCCCCACACTTTCTCTGGGTAAACATACAAGGAGTTGTAAAATGGTGAAACCTCGAGTACTTCAACCTAAAAAAGAGTCAAAGAGAAAGAATCATGAGGAGAAGAAGAAGCCAGAAGTCAGAAAGGAAATTGAGAGTAAGAAGAAACAAGAAGAGAAGAAGAGAAAATAAGAGAAAATAAGAGGAAATTCGGATTGAGGATGATGATGAGAGGATAGATTCAAATGTTGTAGTAAAGGAACTTAAGAGACAAAAGGTGACAGAGGCACCTAAGAAACCTAAGTCTACAAGGAAAAAATCTTTCGGTGCAACCAGCCAAGTGAGTAAAGAAATAAAATTAGAATCTAATAAGCTAGGAATTACAATCAATGATATGGTCAAGAATATTACTTCTAATGGGGATTTGAGGTCAGTAATGAAATTCTATGATAAACTTGAGATATAAGTAAAAAGAGAGATAGAAGATGCAGTAGTTAAGTATATGTACAAGTTCAAAAAGGATTTAACTGAGATTGCATTAGAACTCCCCAAATCTTTATATAACATCCTTGATGTAATGAAGAACACTACAAATAAGAAGGACAAGGAGTTAAGAGAACAAGCAATAGTAGAATTGTGTCTAGTGATATCAGTACAAGAGATGAAAGATGTGATAAAAAGGGAAGAACCCCACTTTAGAAGCAAAAGAAGGATGAACAGGCTGATGGTTGGTGAACTAGAAGATGTGGTTAAGGAAATCAAAAGAATAATGAAAAATATATCATTGAAGGAAAACCTATTAGTCATTACTGAAACACAAGGAGCTAGAACTTAAAACCCTATTGAACTTCCAAGTATAGACATGCAAGATGTCAATGAGGTGTCAGATGTTCCAGAGATGGAACCACTATTAGCTACATGTATAGAAGAAGAGTCATAGATGGTGACAGTACAAATAAAAGAGACAAATCAAGTGACTAATAAAGATGCAATACAAGAATAGGCCACTGTGAACACAAAGGGTAAGGGTGTAGTGATAGGAATAGAGATTGGAAAGTGAACACCAAAAGTAATGTATATACTTTAGCAAGTGAAAAAGAGGTAGGTACGGTAAGAATAGAGAAAGTGGAGTTTCAATGTCTAAATCAGATGTTACCTCTATCAGCAGAGGAGCCAAAGGAGGAAAAGGGAACCAAACAAGATGTGAACAAAGAATGGAGCAAAGGGAAAGCAAGAGGCGCTATTTAGGAAGTGCAAAATTTGATGTCAAAAGATACAAATGTGATGGATGTTGAATTGGAAAAGGGCCAATAGATCTAAAAACTCTTTCCCCGCTTTAGAAATGGGAGTTAGCTCAAGCAGTACAATATCAAGCTAGGGAAGAAATTCTCAAGCATCATATTGCAGACAACCAGCTCTTAGAAAAATCATATGAGGTGTTATAGAATTTGATACCTACTTATGTCAAAGATGACACATTAACACCATCTGATCAAGTTAGAAGCCTGCTTACCACAGTAGATTCTCAATTCAAGTCACTTGAACATGTTGCAGAGGTAAAAGAAAAGAAGGCCAATTCCAAGAGATTTGAAGAGTTGAAGCTGATACTTGCACATGATAGAACACTTTTGGATACCCACATTAAGGAGATGTAGAGTAAAATCAATGAAGGTGGGATTGTGTATAGGTCATGTTTGTCAACGAAGATGTTTGTAGAAGGTATAGAGAAGCAGATTCAAGAGAGTAAACACAAAATGGAGTAGATAGCTCAATCATTTGATTCTCCAAATGCTTCTACATCATAATCTGAGATTCAAGTAATCTCTTTACTTGAAAAGATCCAAAAATTGAGAAGGAGAATGATGGGGAGCTCACTCTCAAGAGCACTCTCAATGCAATCAAGAACTCTCCTTGGGCCCTCTTAGGGTATCCTACTCTACCCTATCTATAGGATAACTCTATGATCCTCTTACTCACTATGAACTCTCCACCAACTTCAAGCTTCCACTATTGCCTTCTCTATTCAACTATGCACCAAAAACTCCATTGAACCACCAAATATCCCAATCCTTCTCTTGTCTATTAGAATGAGCCTCCTAACCTTTTCTAGGTCACTTTCAAATAAACTTCATGCATTTTTTTGGATCCCTCCATTAGGTTTCAAACGGGTCCTTAATTTTCAAGATTTTAGGCCTTGTAGCCTTTTAGACCTAATTAGCCCTCCTACACACTGTAATCTTGAATTTACTCACAAAATATCTTAACACCCCTATTAATCAACTAAGGATTCTTTTTAAGACCATCCTAGGCTCTAGGATTTTCAAAGTTTTAGATCCCCACCCTGTTTGTACATAGGACTTTCAAGAAACCCCTACTTTTAAGGGTTTTGGGAACATGTACACCAGTCTATGTTCTTGGCTAGAACTAAGTGGTCTATTCAACTCCTCTGATCATCTAATTGCATCCAATTATCAAGTAATATCTCCTCTACATGATCCCACCTTTTTTTTATTTCCCCCAATCCCTTTAGCAAGCTTTCTTGCTACTGTCTCATCCAAGCTCCTAACCAGAATGCACAAGCACTCACCTAGGGCTTCATGTTAAAATTGCTTCCCCTGCACAAAAAAATCCAAAATATATATGTACATTGTACATGGATTATTCTACTTGATTCCAAGAGGCCATAAAGATTTGACCGCAGGAATTCAAGTGGGGTGCATATTTACATGACTGGCTCAAAAACAGACAGTGAACCAAAAGAAAAGAAAGAATTTACAAAAGCTTCACCAGTAACACTAAAAAATTAAACAAATGCCACAAAAATTATCTACATGCCAAAAAAAAGGTCTCAATTCATTATTTCATTACTTTCAATCCATTAATCAACTGGATCAAAACTCTGTTACCGATTACAATAAAAAACTCTCATTTCCAATGCTTGGTTTGTACACAATGACAAATAACTATCAAATTAGGGTTTTATCCACCTTATATACCATATTCCCACATTTTTTGACCCTCATGTTAGGATTTGGGCACCATTAAATCCCTTTCCTATATTTTAGGAAATGTTGTCATGACAACTTTTCAAAATTGAAAAGTTGTCATGAGCAACTTTTACAACTTTTGGCATTTTATCAAACCAATATGTATAATGACCCAAATTGACTTAAAATCATCATATAAGACCTTAAAACACCTAAAAACATCAAAATCCCAAATTTCACTCCATTTTGGGAACTTAACCCAAGTTTGACCACTTGGTTGACTTCCTAGGACTTAAACACCTAGATCCTATATGATCCCAACAAAAACTAAACCCTAACCACTCCTAACTCTAGACTCACAAAAAATACACTTGGGACTTCATATTTATTCCTTATTAAATTTTTTTTCTGGATAAACCAACCTACAAGCCAAAATGATTCAAAGATCTTTTTAAGACCTTAAGGTGCTCCTGCACCATCCTCCCCCCTGCAACAAGAAAATTAAGGTACTTTGGGTGTGATGAACTCCTTGATTATTCCATGATTCTTAAATTATTCCTTTTCTATCCATGTAGCCTCTGACTTAGGTTGGTGTTCCCAATTCACCAAGTGTTCCATGTAGTCTTTCTTCCTTGCTTTCTTCTTCACTCTTGAATCTAGTATTCTTTCCACTTGTGGATTAGTTTGAATAGGTACTTTGAGTTCTTCCACATCCCTAGTTACATATATATTTCACACTTAGTTCCTTCATATGGAATCAGATCCTTCCCATTGAAAATGGGAGAAATAGGCATATCTTCTAGTAGATCTATCTTATAGGCATTGGCACCATACTTGGCTGTCACCTTACATGGTCCAATCCTCTTCATTTGTAACTTGCTTGGTATCCCATTTTGTAATCTATCCTTGTTAAAAAATACCATCACCAAGTCTCCTACCTAAAATTGTAGGTCTCTCCTTCGTTCATCTTTCTTAGCCTTCAACTTTTGATTGACCTCCATTAGATTCTTCTTCACTTGTTCGTGAACTTCTCTCATTGACTATGCAAAATCATCTGCATGTCCACTGATTCCCTCATATCCTTTTAAGTCTCTAAGCACTAGTACACCCCTTGGATGTATTCCATATACAATCTCAAATGGACTCTTACCAATAGTCCTATTTGTACTATCATTGTATGCAAATTATGCCTATGGGATAACTTGTTCCCATCCTTGCCCATACTCTTGTGTCAAACATATTAGCAGGTTTCCAAGAACCCTATTTATTACTTATGTCTGACCATCCATTTGAGGATGATATGCAGATCCATGAGACAAGTTAGTTCCTAGTCTTCTCCATAGGGTCTTCCAAAAGTGCCCCATAAACTTCACATCTTTTTCCACAACAATACTCAGTGGTAAGCCATGTATCCTAAATATCTCCTTGAAGAAAAGGTGGGCAATGTGACTGGCATCATGAGTTATCTTACATGGAATGAAATGACTCATTTTACTGAATTTGTCTACAACCACAAACACATTGTCTAAACCAGTTGGATTCCTAGGTAACCCCACTATGAATTCCATACTTATGCACTCCCATGGTCTACTTGGGATGGGTAATGGATGGTAAATTCCTACATTTGATGATGTCCCCTTTGCCTTCTGATATACTCCACACTGCTCCACATACCTTCTAACATCTTTTTCCATTTTAGGCACTAGTAGAACCTTTCCACTAAGTCTAGGGTCTTATTCAACCAAAAGTGTCAACTCAAACTTCCATTGTGCTTCTCTTGGATGAGGTTCTCCCTCATAGAACCCCTTGGAACACATAACTTTTTGCCTTTAAACAACAATCCATTCTGCAAGGTATAGTCTGCAAACTCACTATGAAAGTGATTCTCAAAATTAGTACACACCTTATGAATCTCTCATAAATTAGTATCTCCCTTATATAGGTCTTTGAATCCTTCAATCCCTGTACTCTACAACTAAATCTCTTGGATGGTGAGCAATTTCCTACTAAGGGCATCTTCTACCTTGTTATTCACCCAATTTTGTGCTTGATGGTGAAAGTATATGACTGTAGAAATTCCATCCATTTGATGTGCCTCAAACTACGCTTCTCCTATGTATTTATGTAGCTTAAGGCCTGGTTATTAGTATAAACCACAAATTCCTTGGGCAACAAGTAGTTCCTCCACTTCTTAAGAGCCTGCACCAATGCATAAAGCTCAAGATCATATGAGGAGTATCTAGGCTTTGCCTCATTAAGCCTCTCACTAAAGAAGGCTACTGGTCTTCCTTCCTGACTTAGGACTACCCCCACTACTATGTTACTAGCATCACATTCCACAATGAAAATTTTATCAAAACTTGGTATAACCAGTATTAGTTGGGTGGCTACTTCCCTCTTTAATTTTTGAAATCCTTCATTGGCCTCCTTGGTCCATACAAACTTTTTTTTAAGTCCTCCTTTGATAGTATCAAGGACTGGTGCACAGATTTCACTAAATCTCCTAACAAAATTCCTATAGAATTGGGCTAACCCATGGAAGCTTCTAACTTTAGTCCCTATCTTAGGAGTAGGCCAACTCAAAATAGCTTCAACCTTGCTCTTGTCCATCTTCAAGTTACATTGGTATACTACAAATCCTAGGTAGACTAGTTCTTGTTTCATAAACTCACTCTTTTCAAGATTTATGGTGATCTTCTCCTCCTACAACCTCTTCAACACTAGTTCTAAGTGTTTCTGTGTATACGGAATCCTTCATTCTGTTGGGAGCAAGCTCAAACATGCAAACATTAGCAGATTAGCATATATCATGACAAGAAAAGCATGTGAGAGACCAAACTGACAACAAAAGACACCAAATAACATCGGATTAAGCTAAAAATGAGTAAATAACATTGTTGCACCCTAATCTACTCATTTTGATTTGCTTATTTAGATTATATGTGGGTGTGCTCTCTCAAACACACAAATTTGCTATGGATCCCAATGATGCAAGAAACACTATGAACAAGAAGAATAATTCAAGAACTAGTTATGAAGTAACTAGTCTCAAAATTCATCTTCAAGATGATAGTATGAACCTAATGCAAGTGATGGATGATATGAAAGTCTTATGCTAAATGAGGATGATATGAAA
>MU226509.1:618915-635826 GCA_018584345.1 Thuja plicata
TCACCCACTTAAGCACGATTAGAAGGCAGTTAGGTGTAGAAACACACTTAGGATATGAGGTGGATGGGAGTAGGATAGAAATAGGGTAGGAGGTAGAGTAGGCTATAGGATAGGATTAATAGGTTGCAAGCTAGGATTAGATTTAATTCAAATTAAATTTGAACAAATCACAGTTTAGAAGAATTAAGAAAATGGAGGATTTCAATAAATATAAATTTATTAAAAAGGAGATTTTATGGGGATAAATGTATTTAAATAAAATACATTAGAATAGTATTTAAACTATTTGCAAATGAAACTATTTAATTGATTTAAATTAAATAGTTAGAGGAATAAGAGAGAAATTAATATTAATAATAATATTAATATTTTTGGACGTCTACAGTTTCATATGCTCTTCCTTTGTTTTACTAAAAATGAGGATGTCATCTAGGTAGACAACTACAAATATACCTATGTAATCCTTCAAGACTTCATTCATGACCCTCATAAAAGTACTAGGTGCATTGGTAAGCCCAAAGGGCATTACTAACCACTCATATAGCCCCTTTGTAGTTTTAAAGGCTGAATTTCACTCATCACCTTCTTTCATTCTAATCTGATAGTACCCACTCTTCAAATCAATCTTTGAGAAGTACTTAGCACCCCCTAAGCAATCCATTAAATCTTCTATTCTAGGAATAGGAAATCTATATCTAATAGTTATCTTATTAATTGCCCTAGAATCAGTACACACTCTCCACTTACCTCCCTTTTTAGGATCCAACACCACTAGGACAACACATGGGCTTATGCTCTTCCTGATCAACCCCTAGACCAATAGCTCTTGAACTTGCCATGCTATCTCTTTGTTTTATTCTGGTGTCATTTTGTATGCAACCTTGTTAGGCAATGATGCCCCTGGCACAAAGTCAATTTGATGACTCATCTCTCTCTTTGGTGGTAATTTAGTTGGAGTCCCTTCACAAATGATGTCTTTAAACTGATTTAGTAACTCTTTCACTTATGTTGGCATCGATGCTTGTATAGGTGTCTCCTCCTCCCTTGGCTTCACTAGGATTGAATAGCCAATTCCTTCTTCCTCCTTCATGTCCTTGAGGAATTCTTTCCCACTCATTAGTAGGGTATTGGAATCCATCTTGTCCACAGTTTCTTCTTCTATTAATGAATGTATCTTATAAGTTACTCCTTTCTTCTTGAATGGGTACTTATTCTCCTTCCCATGGTGAACTGCTTCTCTGTCATATTGCCATGGTCTACCAAGTAATAGATGGCATGCATCCATTGGCAATACATCACAAAGTATCCTATCTTGATACTTGCCAATAGTGAACTCAACCCACACTTGTTCATTCACCAAGATATTCTGGCCCTTATTCAACCACTTTACCTTGTAAAGGCATACATGAGGAATCTTTACCAATTTAAGCTTCTATACTGCCTCCTCTGAGATTACATTGTCAGTAGATCCAGAGTCAATTTTGACCCTACATACCTTACCAAGTATCTTGCATTTGACTCTAAATAGAGCCCTTATCTTCTTGTGTTCATCCTTCGTAGGTGCCTTGATTAGAATCCTCATAATAATAATATTACCTCCCTTCTTTGAATCCAGACTGATCTCTGATTGTTTAGTCATGTCCTCTTCTTTCACATAAGCAATTTTCTTCTCACCTCGTGAAGATGCTGGCTTATCTGGACACCTATAGGCAGGGTGACCTAATTGTCCACAGTAGTAACACTTCATTGTAGCAAAGTGTGAGCTCCTTCCAAACCCACATGATCTTCCTCTTCCACCATTATGAAATCCTCTTCCTCTGTTACATCCTCCTCTATTATTGGACTCATGGTTTTGTTCCACATACTTAGAGTCTCCTTGTTTTATGTTTTCATTGCCCCTTCCACTAGAGCCACCTCTATATCCTCCTCTAGAGTCTCTACCTCTTCCTCTACCCCTTGAGTTAGAGTCTTGCTTCTTTCTAAGTTTCTCTTCCACTTTCAAGGCCATTTGGAAACAACTATGAATGGAGGTTAGAGTAAAGATGATGCAGAGAGCACTTCAAGAAGACCTTTGATGGGCTCCTACTCTTTGTTACCTCTTTAAACCTCTTTCTTGAACATCCCAACTCCACAAGTGTCTCCCTAGGGTGTATACTAACTTATCCAAGGGGTCAATACACTTATCTTACCCCCACTTGACTTCCCAAGCCAACATGTAGAACTGTATAATTTCTCCTTTAGGGACACCTTCCCTAAACTAAGCACAATAACACAAATCTTCACCAAAGACTTATAGCTACTAATCTAAGTTATTAGAGACTTCAAGTAGAACCCAAGGGTAGAAAATCCACCAATGGATTCCGTCTTGAAGACTCAAGGATGGTCGAACACTAAATGGTATAGAATTCCTTGTAGCCCTATCCAGAGGGTTTTTTAAACATAACTTTCAACAACAGAAGGATCTAATTGATCTAATTAGGTTTCTAGACACCCTTTATGGAGTTTTTAAACCCCTCAAAGTCTTATTGCTTCACTCCACTCCTGCACCACTGAGTTCTTACAAAGCTCACAAACCTAATTAGCTAGATTAGGCTTGGTTTGCTAAGCAAGTGGTTGAAGGTGGCTTCATAGAATGAACATAATGGCTTAGATGCTTCCTCTACCCCAAAATTGTCTAGAACCACCATTATTTTTATCCTCCCAATTATGTATTTCACATGCATGTGACTGTACTAAAGAACCAGGCTAATTACATAGAGATAATTAGCCCAGGGCTTTGTCTCATAAATCATAGGACTAACATTGAGTGTCTGAGCTTTAGGATTCTTAAGGAAGATGATCCTAAATTGTATTTTTGAAGTGGCCAAACAGATCCACTAGATAAATCTCAAGTTAGGATCACATCTTTGTGACTGACCTAGTGAACTTTGGTTTCTCAGGAAGTGATCAAATAAATTCTCTAAATTTTAACAAACTCCACAAAAATAACTCAAACCAACTGGAATGTTTAAGGAACTCAAGACATCACCAAGTTCTGCAACTGGATCCATAAGATGAATATGTACCAGGTCATACACTATCAAAATAACTCAGAAAACTCTTCTATTTCCTTCTCTGAACATCAAGCTCTGTACATAGTAAACTCTAACCTTCCTAGAAGGCATCAGATCATCTAATAGCATCATCTTGGCATTACATATGCTTCAATAAGTTGGTTTGGTTGGTTACAATGGAGTTGTCATTCTTCAAGCAACATTTTGCAAAAGTTGCTCATGCAACATTTTGCAAAAGACAAATTTTTGGCAACATATGGCAAAGTTGCTATTTTGGGAAAATACCAACCTTACCAACCTCCAAGGATGTGGGAGAGGTTCAAAATATGCCAAGAGCCTAAAATAAGGACTTAAAACACACTCTTCTAACTAAACACAAAAATCACCAAAAGACTAACATGGTCTAACAATGGTTTCAGGAACTCATAGGTTTATAACTTACCTTAGGGTCCTTCACCTTACATAATAGACCCACACATGCACACACTAGGGTGATCCCAAGGATTCACCTTATTACAAACACTTAAGCAAGAAAAAAGGAATTTTAGGAGGTGCTCTGCACCATACTCCCTATGGTAAAAGTAACTCAAGTCTCTTGAGTTGGGGAATCTTCAAGTGGATAGTCTACCTTCTGAATGTCTTCAAGGGTCATCCAGGTAGCATCTTTAATGGGTTGGTTTTTCCATTTTACTAAGTACTCATATTAAGTGCCTCTCTTGGTTTTCTTGTTCACCCTCTTATCTAGGATGCTTTCAATCTCAGGAGGAGTTGCTTTGGGTAGATCCTTGAGTGGTTGGAGTGTAGGAGGCTTTGGAGTACCTACAAGATCATTAGTACTAATTTCACCTTTTTAAGCATAGATATCTGCAACATTGAAAATAGGTGATAAGCCAATGTGAGAAGGTAGATCAATCTTATAGGAATTTTTGCCACATTTCTTCAGAATCTTGAAGGGGCCAAGCTTTTTCTTCATAAGCTTTGTGTATTTTTCTTTGGGTAGTCTCTCCTTCTTGAGGTGAATCATCAAAAAATCTCCCACTTTGAACTGTAAGTCTCTCCTCTTTTTGTCATCCTGTGCTTTGTATTTCTAGGTGGTATGTTGCAATTTGGTCTGCACTTGGTTATGGATGTTCTTCATTACTTCAGCGAAGTCCTCTACTAGTGCACTTATTTTTCCATGTCTTTGATATCTCAGAGTTCCAATACCCCTCTAGGGTAAGTACTATATACAATCCGAAATGGAATTAGACTAGTACTCCTGTTGACTGAATCATTGAATGAGAATTCTTCTTGTGCTATGATAGTATCCCAAGTGGCTCCATGTTCTTGTGTGAGGCATCTAAAAAGGTTTCCAAGGGACCTATTTATGATTTTTGTCTGACCTTTAGACTGTGGGTGATATGCAGAGGATAGTGAAACATTTGTCCCTAACTTTCTCCACACTGTTCTCCAAAAATGGCCTAAGAACTTAGGATCCCTATCTGAAATGATTGACAGTGTTAGTCCATGAAGTCTCACAAATTCTCTGAAGAATAATCCAGCTATGTGGGATGCATCATGAGTTTTCCTACAAGGAATGAAGTGTTTCATCTTTGAAAATATGTCAACTACAATATAAATGCTATCAAATCCAGACTTGGTCTATGGAATACCTAGGATAAAGTCCATACTTACTAAATCCCAAGGTTTTGAAGGGATGGGTAAAGGAGTGTATAACCCTACATTGTAGGTGTTTCCTTTGGCTTGTTGGAAAACTTAACAACTCTCTACAAAACTCCTAACATCTGTTTGCAATTTGGGCCAGTGGTAGAACCTTCTAACCAGCTCCAATGCTTTATCCACCCCAAAGTGACCAGCTAGGCTTCCACAATGCTTTTCCTTAATAATGTTCTCCCTCATGGATCCTTTAGGGACACACAATTAACTAACCTTGAAAAGAATACCATCTTGCACAATAAACTTTGAGAAATCAGTGTGGTATTTGTCTGTCATCTCAGTACAAATCTGATAAGCCTCTTTGAAATCTTCATCCTTATCATACATATCCTTCATGGTATGAACCCCAACACTCTCCAACTGAATGGTTTGGCTAGTTAGGTGTCTCCTACTAAGAGCATTGACAAATTTGTTTACAATCCCTTTCTTATGCTTGATAGAAAATGTATATGACTGTAAGAACTCCATCCACTTCACGTACCTGTGATTAAGTTTCTCCTGCTTATTTAGAAAGCTAAGTGCATGGTTATCAATAAAGACTACAAACTCCTTGGGAAACAAATAATTCCTCCATTTCCTAAGAGATTGAACCATTGCATACATTTCAAGATCATAAGTAGAGTATTTTTGTTTATCTTCATTGAGCTTCTCACTAAAAAAATCAATTGGCCTCCCTTCTTGGCTCAAGACTCCCCCAATGGCTTTATTTCTTGCATCACATTCCATTGTAAACACTTTATGAAAATCTGGTAGAACTAGGATAGGTTGCTCTGCAATATTTTTCTTCAACAACTCAAAGGACTCATTAGCTTCATTAGTCCATGAAAATATGCATTTTCTTCCACCTTTAATGGTGTTGATAATGGGAGCACATATGCCACTAATATTTCTGATGAATTTCCTATAAAAGCTACATAAACCATGAAAACTCTTTACCTCTGAAGGAGTAGTAGTAGGTGGCCAATTGAGGATGACTTCAACCTTGGAAAGATCCATCTTGAGACTGTTATAGGAAACCACAAAACCTAAGAACACAAGTTCTTCTTGAAGGAATACACATTTCTCTATATTTATCTTCAACTTCTCCTCATGAATTTTTCTCATCACCATGTCCAAATGCTTGAGGTGTTGTTCTCTGCTCCTGCTAAAGATCAAAATTTCATCAAGGTATACAACAATTTTTTTTTAAGAAAAGGCTTCAATACTTCATTCATCAATCTCATAAAGGTTCTTGGAGCATTGGAGAGGCCAAAAGGAATCACAAGCCATTCATAGAGGCCTTCTGTGGTCTTGAATTTTGTCTTCCATTCATCTCCCTCTCTGATTCTTATCTGATGGTAACCACTCTTGAGATCTATCTTGGAGTAATAGCTTGCACCCCCTAAACAATCCATCAAATCTTCTATTCTAGGCATAAGAAACCTATATCTGATGGTTATCCTATTGATTTCCCTAGAGTCCATACATAGCCTCCATGTGCCTTCTTTCTTGGGTGCTAGGACTGCAAGGATAGTACAAGGACTCACATTCTTCCTAATAAGGGCTTTTGACAACAATCCTTCAATCTGCCTTTCTATCTCTTGGTTTTGTTCATGGGTCATCTTATATGCTACTTTTTTTGGAAGAGTGGCCCCTGGTATGAAGTCTATACAGTGAATCACTTCCCTTTCAGGTGGCAAAGACTCTGGTGTGCTCTCAGCTATGATACCCTTATACTAGTCTAACAGTACCTTGACCTCTTTGGGGCCTACATCTCTAGTAGGGGACTTGACCTTTGGTTTTGTTACTGATATTTTTTGGGCCTCACTACTAAAGCATAACAAGGTGTATCCCTCTCTTTTAGTACCTTCATGAATTCTTTCTCTCCTATATATAAGACACTTCTAGTAATATGTTTTTCCTTTTTACATGCAAGGAGTGGGTTCATCACATACTCAACACCATCCTTAACTATGGTATACACATTAGACTTTCCATCATGCTTAGCATCTACATCAAATTGCCAAGGTCTACCTAATAACAAATGACATGCATCCATCTCTATGATATCACATATAACTCTATCTGTATACTCCCCTATCTTGAAATCCACCCAAACTTGTTCATTGATGATAGGTTTTTTTTCTTTTGTTAACCAACAAGCCTTATAAGGGAAAGGATGAGGGATTCTATGCAACTTTAACTTAGTGACTAACTCCCTAAATGCAATATTATTAGTGGATCTGAAATCAACTATAACTTTGTATACCTTATTGTTCACCTTGCAGCTTGTTCTGAACAATGACTGTGGTTCTACAGTAGTAGGTACTCTTAGGAGTGTCCTTTGCATCATGAGACATTCTCCTTGTTCTGGATTTGTAGGACTTGAAGCTGCAGAATGATAGGAGGATACACTTTGGCTATCATCTTCTTGGGTGAGTTTTACTCTTCTATCCCCTCCTTGTCTGCCGGTGCCACTCTTTTCAGGACATCTAAAGGACTGGTGTCCAATTTGATTACAATTAAAACATTTCCCTATGAATACACTAGGTCCTCTTGCACCAAATCTCCCTCTACTATTTGATCTCCTGCCTCTGAAGCTGCCTCTATTATTGTGCTCTCCTTCTGACTCATGGCTACTAAAATCCCCTTGACTTCTTTGGAATGGAATTCTACCATTGAACCTACCTCTTCCTCTAAAATTATTCCCTCTACCTTTGTTATTTCTCTCTCCTCTCCTCTTCTATTTTTCTTCAATTTTCAGTGCCATTTGAAAACACTTATGTACTGATTCAGGGTTGAATAAGCTCATTTCATCTTGAATACTATATTTCAATCCATTTAGGTACCTTGCAAGTTTGTGTTTCTCACTCTTCGGGACTTTGGCCTTCAAGGTCATTCTATGAAACTCTTCAGTATATCCACTCACATCAAGGTCTTTCTGTCTTAAATTTTGCAACTTTTTATGAAGGGTAATCTCATAGTCCTCTAGCACAAACTGTCTTTTGATCTTTACTAACATCTTCTTCCATGTTGAGATAGGGTTCTTCTCCTCTTCCATCCTTTCATTTTGTAGAAAATTCCACTAGCTTAATGCAGGGCCCTTCATTTTGGATTTTGCCACCTTGACCTTTTGATTCTCAAAGACATTGTCACACTCAAAGAAGACCTTTTATGGGTTCCTACTCTTTGTTACCTCTTTAAACCTCTTTCTTGAACACCCCAACTCCACAAGTGTCTCCCTAGGGTGTATACTAACTTATCAAAGGGGTTAATACACTTCTCTTACCCCCACTTGACTTCCCAAACCAAGATGTAGAACTCTACAATTTCTCATTTAGGGACACCTTCCCTAAACCAAGCACAATAACACAAATCTTCACAAGAGATTTATAACTACTAATATAAGTGATTAGAGACTTCAAGTAGACCCCAAGGGTAGAGAATCCATCAATGGATTCAGTCTTGCAAAGCCAAGGATGGTCGAACACTAAATGGTCTAGAATTCCTTGTAGCCCTATCCAACAGGTTTTTTAAACATAAATTTCAACTGCAGAAGAATCTAATTGATTTGATTAGGTTTCTAGACACCCTTTATGGAATTTTTAAACCCCTCAAATCCTTAATACTTCACTCCACTCTTGCACCACTGAATTCTTACAAAGCTCACAGACCTAATTAGCTAGATTAGGCTTGGTTTTCTAAGAAAGTGGTTGAAGGTGAGTTCATAGAATGAATTTAATATCTTAGATCGCTTCCTCTACCCCAAAATATGTTGGAATTATATTGAGATCATTTGTACTGAGAGGGGAGGGGTGAATTAGTACCTCTAAAACTTTTCTTGGTTAGCCCATTAACCCTTAGTCATCAGTTTGTAAAATAACTTATCTATTTGTTCATCTTTATTTATGCATATGAAATCATATCATACATTCCATTTGATGTGTAACAGTAAAAGAAACATACATGAAATTTGATAACACATAACACAAAATATGGTATCGCAGAAAACTCCTGTTAAGGAAGTAAAAACTGTGGTGGGGATTGTTACCCACAAACTTCACTATCTGCAGATAAGAAGAGCCGGTTAAGGCTTACAATTTTGGTCACTTCTGATGACCTACCATGTTAGGAGTATTACAGTGGAGACCTGTTAATATCTACTTTGTTTGAAGCTTTCAACAACACTGTTAAGTGTGCACTCTGTTAAGAGATTTACAAAGGACGGTTAAGTCCACCTTCTACAAAAGGATTTTAGATATGATGAAATTGTTAGAATGCAAATACATAGGTCTTTGATCTGATGATAAATGCAATCTTCAATTGCTGATAACAGATCCTATAAAGATCCAAAAATACTATTAATCATCCTTCCATGATTGAGTATTACCTTTATCTGCTCGTCGGTAGCCTCTGTGTGTTCTTGTTAACTGATGTATTTTGTTTCTGCTCTTTGCATGAATTTTTCCTTTTTCTCCTTAGATGCTCTTCATAGCTATCAACTATGAAGAATTAATGTACTCACAATTGATTATGAACATCTATTTATACTAGCTTAGGTTCAATTCTTGATTCATGCATTCGCGGGTTAACTGTAGATTCAAGATATACAACTTGATCTTGATCTGTAGTTAGATATGCTTTAGATCCATTAGGATGCTTTAAAGCATTTACATAAAGCTTGCATGACCATAAAAAAATAAAAAACAATTCTACAAAATAGAATAACTTTGTCTTATCCGCCGTGTATGAATCAGATCCACAATTTGTGGCTTTTCTGACTGTCGGTTCTAACGGTCGATGTTCTTGGTCGTCGGTGTTCCTTTCTCTGAACATGTCATCGGGTATGCTTGTCTGTTCCTCTCGGGTTGATTCTGGAAACTATGTTTCTGGTAATGCTTGTGTTCGTCGGTAATGCTTGTGTTCGCCAGTGATGCTTGTCACATTTATACTTAGCATTTTTTTCTCAAAATTCTTTGTCCTATCGGGTATACTTTCATTTCACCAATACTGCTTATGGTTCGCTGGTGATGCTTGTTGTCTGCCGATAATGCTTTTTGACTGTGTTTTTCCTCTGAGTATAATAATAGAAAAATAATGTCATCAAAATAGTCTATAACCACCATTAGTTTGATCCTCCCAATCATATACTGCACATGCATGTGACTGTACTAAAGAACCAGGCTAATTAGATAGAGATAATTAGCCTAGGGATTTGTCTCATAAATCATAGGACTAACATTGAGTGTCTGGGATTTAGGATTATTAAGGACCATGATCCTAACTTTTATTTTCCAAGTGGTCGAGAAGATCCACTGGATAACTCTCAATTTAGGATCACATTTTTGTGACTGGCCTATTAAACTTGTAACAAACTCCACAAAAATAACTCAAACCAACTAGAATGTTTAAGGAACTCAAGACATCACCAATTTTTGCAACTGGATCCACAAGATGAATCTGTACCAGGTTGTACACTATCAAAATAACTCAGAAAACTCTTTTATCTCCTTCTCTGAACATCAAGCTTCGTACATAGTAAACTCTAACCTTCATAGAAGGCATCAGATCATCTAATAGCATCATCTTGGAATTATAGATGCTTCAAGAAGTTGGTGTGGTTGGTTACAATGGATTTATCATTCTTCGAGCAACATTTTGCAAAAGTTGCTCATGCAACATTTTGCAAAAGACAACTTTTTGGAAACATATGGAAAAGTTGCTATTTTGGGCAAATGCCAACCTTGCCAACCTCCAAGGATGTGGGAGAGGTTCAAAATATGCCAAGGGCCTAAACTAAGGACTTAAAACACACTCTTCTAACTAAACAAAAAAATCACCAAAAGACTAACATGGTCTAACAATGGTTTCAGAAACCCATAGGTTTATAACTTACCTTAGAGTCCTTCACCTTACATAATAGACCCACACATGCACACACTAGGGTGATCCCAAGGATTCACCTTATTAAAAACACTTAAGAAAGAAATAAGGAATTTCAGGAGGTGCCCTGCACCAAAAGAGGCTTAGCTCTTCTTGTATATTCCATCTTAATCCATTAAGGTACCGAGCAACCTTGATACTCTCTGTCTCTTGTACCCTAGATCTAAGACAAAGATTCTAGAACTCTTTTGTATAGGATGGCACATCTAGATCCTTTTTTCTGAGATTCTGCCTTCTCTTATGTAGTTGGATATCATAGTCTTCTGGTAGGTAGTTTTCTTTCACCTTAGCCACCATAGCTTTCCAATTTTCTATTGGCTTCTTCCCTTCTTTCTCTCTTTCTTCTTGTAGAAACTTCCACCAAGTTAATGCTTGTCCTCTTAGCGTTGATTTCACTATCTTCACCATATGTGCCTCTGTGATTCCATCACATTCTAAATGGTTCTCCATACCCTCAATCCATTCCATAAGCATCTCTACATCCATCTTTCCAGAGAACACTGGAATGCCTTCTAGATTCTTGCCTCTTAATGCCTTGAGGGCCTTGAGGAATGGTTCCTCAGGTAGAGGAGGTCCAGGCTCTGGTTCTGTCTCCTCTTCATCTTGTTTCTTTCCTTTATATTTGTCTTCACTCATATGTTATTTCATCATGCTGGCTATCTCTACAACTTCTGCCAACTTCAACTTCATTTCTTCCATAGCTTCTTCAAGAAGTATGTTCTTGTCTTGCTTCTCTAACAAGTCCCTTTCCAATTCTGCATTGGTCACCATGGTTCTTTCTCATATGGATTCACTTCTCTCTGACATACACTAATCAATTCCCAAGCCTTTCAATGGCTCTGATACCAATTTGATGAGGAGCTCACTCTCAAGAGTACTCTTGCTCCAATAAAGACCTCTCCTTGGGCCCTCTTAGGGTATCCTACTCTACCCTATCTATAGGATAACTCTACGATCCTCTTACTCACTGTGAACTCTCTACCAACTTCAAGCTTCCATTATTGCCTTCTCCATTCAACTATGCACCAAAAACTCCATTGAACCACCAAATCTCCCAATCCTTCTCTTGGGTATTAGAATGAGCCTCCTAACTTTTTATAGGTCACTTTAAACTGAATTTGATCCATTTTTTTGGATCCCTCCATTAGTTTTCAAACGGATCCTTAATTTTTAAGATTTTAGGCCTTGTAGCCTTTTAGGCCTAATAAGCCCTCCTACACACTGTAATCTTGGATTTACTCAAAAAATATCTTAACACCCCTATGAATCAACTATGGATTCTTTGTAAGACCATCCTAGGCTCTAGGATTTTCAAAATTTTAGACCCCTACCCTGTCGGTACATAGGACTTTCAAGAAACCCCTATGTTTAAGGGTTTTGAGAACATGTACACCAGTCTCTGTTCTTAGATTGAACTAGGTGGTCTATTCAAATCCTCTGATCATCTCTTTTCATCCAATTATCAAGGACTATATCCTCTACATTTTCCCACCTTTTATTGGTTTCCCCAATCCCTTTAGCAAGCTTTCTTGCTACTGTCTCATCCAAGCTCCTAACCAGAATGCACAAGCACTCGCCTAGGGCTTGGTGTTAAAATTTCTTCCCCTAAAAAAAATGACTCCACAAGCTATAAATAAACTATACATGGATTCCCTTACTTTATTCCAAGAGGACATAAAGATTTGACCATGGTAATTCAAGTGGGGTGCATATTTACATGACTGGCTCAAAACCAGACAACGAACTAGAAGAAAAGAAAGAATTTACAAAAGATTCACCAGTAACACTAAAAATTAAACCAATGCCACAAAAAGTATCTACATGCCAAAAAAAGGTCTCAATGCATTATTTCATCTCTTTCAATCCATTAATCAACTAGATCAAAGCTCTGTTACCGATTACAGTAAAAAACTCTCCTTTCCAATGCTCAGTCTGTACACAATGACAACTAACTATCAGATTAGGGTTTTATCCACCTTATATGCCATATTCCCACATGTTTGGACCCTCATGTCAGGATTTGGGCACCATTAAAGCCCTATCTTAGATTTTAGGAAATGTTGTCATGACAACTTTTCAAAATTGAAAAGTTGTCATGAGCAACTTTTAGCATTTTATCAAACCACTAGGTATACAACCCTAATTGACTTCAAATCATCATATAATACCTTCAAACATGTAAAAACATCAAAATCCCAAATTTCACTCCATTTTGGGAACTTAACCCAAGTTTGACCACTTGGTTGACTTCCTAGGACTTAAACACCTAGATCCTATTTGATCCCAACAAATACTAAACCCTAACCACTCCTAAATCTAGACTCACACAAAACACACTTGGGACTTCATATTTAGTCCTTATTAACTTTGGTGGTTGGCTAAACCAACCTACAAGACAAAATGATTCAAAGATCTTTTTAAGACCTTAAGGTGCTCCTGCACCAGAGAAGGTGAAATCAAAGAGTTAGTGAATTACGGAGTCTGATAGCTCCCAAACTTCAAACACTTTTGAGTGCAGTAAAAGAAGCACAAGTTGATTTTGCAACATCAGACCCAATGAACTTATAAGTGGCAAAAGCTACAATTTTTTTTTTCAATGGCCACATCTTAGTTTTGGATAGTCTTAAGCAAGGATGAGATCAAGATCTACAATTACTGAAGACTATATATGAAAATATCTTTCAATTAATGTAATTTTTATTAAAAAATTGGCATGTACATATATGTCTATATCCTTTTGGTAGCCATATACTAAGGAGGAGTGGTAGTGTGAGTATAGGACATTTAATGGCTAAGCCTTTTCCATTGATGTCAAAGGGGGGGTAAGGCGTGTGAAAAATATGTTGATTTTTCTCAGGAGTAATTTTTGGATAGAATTTTTGGAGGAAAAGTCTATGTAGTTAGACAGTGTTTAGGACACTTAGTCAATTTTCACTAAGTGTTGTCGTCAATGCCAAAGGGGGAGAGTGTTGGCAAGAGACACTGCATAGAAGGTAGATTGTGAGTGTATGTTATCATTGATGGAAAATACATGGTATAAAGACAAGGTATCTACGTTCGCAATTATTTTGGAGTCCATATCGGACATCAGTTGAAGATTAACCTAAGTATAGACTGAAAAACATAGCTCACTAGCAGGATACATAGAAATTTTTAGTGAGAACTACCAAGGTAATATTTTTAGTGTGCATCTAGGGTATATATAAGGGATGTGCACAGATGCTACACACCAAATTTGAAGGTGCGGTTTTGAGTTTTGGTAGAGTTATGAAGATCTAAGAAGAGGTCCTTAGAAGTTAACACACTTAAAGGCTGGCATGTTGTTAGATCTTTTCGTGAACATTGGAAATTATAAATGGAGCTAACTTTGAGAATTCAATTGTATATCCAACATAGTTAGCCACCTAATTTGATTTTTGTTGGAGGGAAATAAGATGAATTCAAGGATTTGGTCAACTGGTAAAAATGTGTTACCTTTTCCTAGACCGTTTTAGGGTAAGCCGAATTGGTTGAACAAATCTTTTGGTTTGAACCTATATAATGAATTGGTTAGGGTTATCTAAGTGTGGTTGGATGATATAAGAGATTGTTTGATGGTTGAAAACAAGCAAAGAAGTGCAGTAGACATGATTTGATGCAGTTTATAGTGATATGATGTTTTGATTGTGAAGAACAGGGTAACATGGAAGTCAAATATTGATTAGGGGATCAGATCATCTTATGAGCCTACATGGAACTATAATCATACATTTTTAGATTTTAATCCAGCAGTTCAACAATATGACATTATTGGTGTGATCTAATTGTAAGATAGTGAGTCTTCCTTAGGGTTGTAGCCCAAGGTATTTTACTTTGAGAAGTGAGCTCTAGGAAGTGAGCTTGATTGCATGTGAAATGCCATCAATTATAAGACTTTATTTTTGTAGAATATTGTCCTTGTGGGTGTCATACCCACCGCGGTTTTCCCCTAACAAGGTTTCTGTTAGAAGTAATCTTTCCTTGGTATCTATGTAATTAAATGATATACCAAGGTCTTGTCATAGTATTTGTAATTCCTTTAATAAGGAAATTAGATATTCCTCCTTAAGAGGAATCACACATTTGGCACACACACAATGTGGATGTGGCATTCATAGGAGAAGGGAGTTACATGCAAATGCCATCAATTAAAAGATTTTATTTTTGCAGAATATTGTCCTTGTGGGTGTCATACCCACCGCGGTTTTCCCCTAACAAGGTTTCTGTTAGAATTAATCTTTCCTTGGTATCTATGTAATTAAATGATATACCAAGGTCTTGTCATATTATTTTTAATTCCTTTAATAAGGAAATTAGATATTCCTCCTTAAGAGGAATCACACATTTGGCACACACACAATGTGGATGTGGCATTCATAGGAGAAGGGAGTTGCATGAAAACTCCTCCACTCATCTCTACTTAAGAGATGTCTCTCACACACTTGCTCATATAATCTTCTCCTCTCCCTCATTTTCTTCTCTCAATCTCTCATTGCTCTCAATATTGTATTGACCTTATTGGTCTCATTCTTTAGGCTTTGTGCCATATTCATAATATGAACTATTGGTTGATCAATTGAAGAAATCTCTCTCTCTCTCTCTCTCTCTCTCTCTCTCTCTCTCTCTGTATTTTGGTAAAATCTTTTTCTTTGCATACTCTCTTGGATTCTTTCCTTCTCATTTTCATTATTTTCTTTAAGTTTCTAACATGGTATCAGAGCTGGTTTAATCCTTACTTTGAGTATTGCATGCAAGAATAGTTGAAAGATATCTTGGTTGAGTAGAAGAAATCAGACTTTTGTTGAACTAACTCTTGTTTGCAGGATTTTATTTCAATTTGTTTTGCAAATCTAGTGTTTTCATATCTATTTCAAGTTTTTTTTAAAGTACTAATCAATCCCTCTGTCGGGCAACCGCAAGGGATTTCAATTTTTTTTCTCTCTAACAATTTGCAGGCTTTTTCTTCTTTTTTTTTAGATTTTAATCTATTTCTCTAACATTTGGTGCAGGCTCATCTTTGTTATTTCCATATATATTTGTATTTTATTCTCAGAAATCTATATTCTAATACTTTGCAGGTTTTTCAAACATATTTATCTATCTGTATTTCTTTCTCTTTTTATTATATTTTTCCTTTTATGCAAACCATTTAAACATTTCTCTGACTGTCATTTTTGAAGACAGATTTATAGACCCGCACTCAGGTATTCATAACTTTCAAACTATACATGATTTTTAAAACCGCTTCGGTGAAGTGCTAGATAATTAGGTTTTGTAAAACATATCCAAAAATTGGATCAATCCAACAGTTCATTTAAAATTTTTACCCCCTGTAATTTGGAGGTCTTCTTCTCTAACAACACTTTTCCAATATTTTCATTTCTTTCACAGCCTTGTTTTTAACCATTCAATTCATATAGCATTTCCAGAACATCACCCACTCCTCCCTTTCTGCCTCACGCAGCACCTCAGTCCAACATAAACAAAAACTTTCTTCTTTTATCCCAAGCAGCTTCTGGCAGCATCATTATTTCCTTCAACCAGCATTGGTTTTACTTTATTCAGTGCAGCCCATTCATTACCTGCTTTCAGCGCAGCTTTGTATTCATTTGTTTTGTTTGGACGTTATTCTCAGCTTTCATCTCTCCTTGCGCAATCTATGTGAATAAGCCGAATAAGCTTTCATTTCTCTCACTCCATCTCTCTTTCGCATGTTATTTTAATCATTACTTTGCATGGAATCATAACGTTTTCTTATTATTACATCTATTTTTAACGTTTTTATATCATTTCCTTATTTCAATTTTATCCATTTGGCTCATCTTCCAGGTTATTCTTTTTTGTCTGCAGGTTAATCCTTGTTTGTTCAGGATAATTATTTTTTACAGGATAATCCATTTAAAAAAAAAAAACATTGCAAGTTAATTCATTATTCTAATATTTTTTTGCAGGAGGGATCTAAATTTTAATCTGGTTTATGAGGGTTCCTTAGTTTTATCATTCGATTCTTATATTTATTCATATTTGTGTAATATTTTAATTCATATAGTTTTATTTAACATATTTAAGTTTAATCTGTTAGAGTAATAGCATATCGAGGTTACTAATTTAAATCATTATGATCTAATTAGTAACTTCCCTATTCACTCTAGTTGCTTAAGCTAATCTTAGGTAGTTTCTATTTCTGAGTTAGTTTCCCCTT
>MU226509.1:639834-651263 GCA_018584345.1 Thuja plicata
TTTATAATTGATGATTCACAATATGATTTTCCTTTCCAAAGTGTTACTGATTCAACACTAGGAGATCCCATTGATGGGAGCTCTACTAGTGGTTCTTGCCTTATTGCAGGCTCAAGTGTTGATCATGCTCCACCTCTATTTCCTATTGCAAATGAACATACAAAATACATAAATGTGTCTCAAGAATCTCAATGGTCACTTGAAGATTTGGGCCCCCCTCCGCAAGCAACTACATCTTTGTATTGTCAAAGTGCTATCCACTTAGCAAACATTCCTATGTACCATTCAAGCTCCACCGATCCAGTTGAAGAAATGCATGATGATTAAGCTACCAACAATCTACTGAAGACTCTTTCAAAAGAAACATCTCAAAATCATTGTAAACATTTGGGTGTCATATCTATTGATCTCATCTCCCCAATTAAAGATTAAAGGGGGATGTTAGAATTAATCTTTCCTTGGTATCTATGTAATTAAATTATATACCAAGGTCTTGTCATATTATTTGTAATTCCTTTAATAAGGAAATTAGATATTCCTCCTTAAGAGGAATCACACATTTGGCACACACACAATGTGGATGTGGCATTCATAGGAGAAGGGAGTTACATGCAAACTCCTCCACTCATCTCTACTTAAGAGATGCCTCTCACACACTTGCTCATATAATCTTCTCCTCTCTCTCATTTTCTTCTCTCAATCTCTCATTGCTCTCAATATTGTATTGATCTTATTGCTCTCATTCTTTAGGCTTTGTGTCATATTCATATTATTCACAAGGGGTTTTTTCTTGCTTTTCCTCTTTCAAATCCTTGTGTTCTTGTCATGGTTCTTGGAGCATTTTGGTGAACTATTGGTTGATCAATTGAAGAAATCTCTCTTTCTCTTTCAGTATTTTCATAAAATCTTTTCCTTTGCATACTCTCTTGGATTCTTTCCTTCTCATTTTCATTATTTTATTTAAGTTTCTAACAGTTTCCATGATAAAAACACTTGTGTTATGGTGTGTTGGGTGGATCTCATGTTGATGACTTCATGTTCTTGCATGTTTACTTTGAAACTTTAATATTAATATATGTTGCATGTTTTTATGAATACAAAGTTTGCATAAAGGGTTTTAGAATTAGATTGTTAATTATTAAAAATTATTGAACACTGATTCACGCCCCCCCCCCCTCTTAGTGTTCCTTCAACTCAACAGTTTCCACGCATTGCAATTAGTTTTCTTGTTTTTACAGACTGCACATCCATAAAATGGTGAATACTTGATTGAATATGTTAGAACAATGAATTAAGTTTCTTTTGCAATTGGACTCATTAGATTTAATTAAGTATTGTGAAAGATATATCAATTTTTATGTTGATAAGTAGAAACCCTACCTAGGTTAAATAGTGCAGAAAAAATGCTATAAATTAACCCTCCACTAGTGAAAAACCCTAAAATAATTCTAGAGAGGTATATTTTAATATTTTTTACAATTTTCTAAAATTTCAGGGTCTGGAATTAAGGTTTTCACGTGTTTTGGTTTGATTGTTAGTTTCAAACAGTGCATATCAGACTGTCACGACAACAAAAGATAGAGTTTGTTACACCAATCCATATTTTGGTGTTATTTGGAAAGAGTTTTTCATAAGAGGGAATGTTAGGAGGCGTGGACTCCTATCACAAGTTATTTTTCATTTTTATAGTTCACAGAGGGACATTTCTATTGTTCTAGAGAAGGATGATAGTGAGTGTGGCGGTCCAATGGGACAATAAAGATAGGGTTTGATACAATAAATGATGTCTTGTATTAAATAGTCAAAGAAACATATCTAAGAGTGTTGAAAGAGTTCTCAAATTTCTATGTTAGGAGTTTGGGAATAGCATTATGTATTTGTGTGTCCATTAGAACAAAAAGGAATGTCCCTTTGCATGAACAATTGAACGTGTTTTTGTACTAATGTATCAGTATAGTACTTTGGTCAATGAAAGAGAGTTTCCTCTGATCATTTAGGCCACATAAAAAAAATTCCATGTCACTTGGGATGTCCAAAGCATGTTTGTTCAAGGATTCCCAAAGTAGGCCAAATCGTAGAGGCCTAGTGAAGAGCATTTGGGTTGCACCTATGTTGGAATTAATGAGAACCTTTGAAAGCTTTGTGAATTTGTCAAGGTATAAGTCCTTTCTCTGCATCATATATACACAAGCAAGCACACACATACACACACACATGTGTGTGTGTGTGCAGGCGTGCGCGCACATGTATATGTACATATGTATGTATATGCATAGATATGTACATGTATACATAGATATGTATCGATATGTATATATATGTAGACATATGTATTTGTGTGTGTATTTGTGCGTGTTTCTATATATAAATACACACACACAAACACACACACATATAAGATTTTCTCTCATGCAATGTAAGAATTTGTCTAAGACAATATGTCAAGATCTAGAATCCCAATGAATAACACATACAAGAGAGATAAAATGGACAAGAATAAACAGTATTCTTATCAATATGATAAACTAGATCAAAATATAATGGATTCAATCAATTGGAATGAATTTATTTACAATGTAGATATGTCTACTCATAGGCAAGACAATAAGAGACCATGATAAGGAGTTGATAAGATATCACCAACACAAGGTGGAATCACATGTTTACCAAAGGTGGGTCATCCTCCATTGTACAATGAACTGTGTGCAACATGTCGAGGATGATAATGTGATAAGATCACTAAAGGTGGAGTTAACACATAAAGTGGAATGTGATAAAAACTATCACCACCTAAAGTGGAATTTCTCCTACACCATGTGCTAAAATAGGATGCAAAGTCCTAAGTGTCTCATGCACAAACTACTATGCATGCATTATCCTAAGCAAGCTTAAGTAAAGTTTAATTAGGAATATTTAATTACACCAACAACCCCCCCCCCCCCCNAATATTTAATTACACCAACAACCCCCCCCCCCCTCCCCCCTTAAGTGAAACTTAGGGGACTGCACTTAAAATCACAATGCAAGATGGGTCTCGAATACTAGACCATATTAGGTACCCATGTACAATATACAAATGCAACCTCTCACAAAGCGAAGAAAGGGAGAAAACCTCATAGGATAAAAATCCCCTCCAAAAAGAGAGATGAAAACACACAAGATGCATGGATGGATGGAGGATTGAAGACCCCCCTAGGACTGCATACATTGTGTTGTTAGGATTAACAAGGCAGAAATAACAATTACATGCAAAAATATAACCAATAATAGAGAATAATAAACCAAACCAGAAGAGAACACAAGACACAAAGATTTAACGTGGTTCACCCAATCCCTGGGCTACGTCCACCAAGAAACATAGTCCAATATTAATCTTATCCAGTGATTACAATCATATCATAATGTGCAAATCCCTTACAGCTCAATGCCACATAATAATGAAACCCTAACCCTAGGCCAATTTATACAAACTTTATGTCACTTTAGGATTAGGACATGTCGGTCCAGAACCCCACACCTTGCAGAAAGGTAAATCACTTTCCTGATCAGTCACCACAATATAACAATCTCCCACTTGGGGACTGATCAGACTCTATGTAAACCAAAAATTCTCCCACTTGGGGACTGATCAAACTCTACGTAAACCAAAAATTCTCCCACTTGGAGACTAATCTTGTAGCTAAACCACTACCCTATGAAGCTCCCACTGGATCCAACCTGCCTGGACTCTGTTGTTCTATTAGTCTATTCAATCTAGAAGACCAACCAAAACTGAACAAGAATTCAGCTTCTCCCTCATTACAACCTTTGTAAATATATCTGGTGGATTATCATCTGTATGAATCTTTTCCAGCTTTAACTATCCATCATCCAAAACTGAACGAATGAAATGATATTGCAACTGTATGTGCTTTTTCTTTGAGTGCAAAGCATAATTCTTCGCAAGATGAATGACACTCTGACTGTCTGAATATAGATAGTTATCCATCTGTGGATGTCCCAATTCTTCCATGAAGAATTGAAGCCATATCATCTCCTTGGCTGCCTCAGTAGCAGCAACATATTCTACCTCTATAGTGGATAAAACATTCAGCTTTTGTCACCGACAAATTCAACTCACTACTGTCCCACCAACAGTAAATACATAGCATGTAGTACTCCACCTGGTATCTATATCTCCTGCCAAATTTGAGTCAACATAGCCATGAACAGTAGTAGTATAGCCCCCAAAGTGTAAACACTTATTAGATGTACCTCTCAAATATCTGAGAATCCATTTGACTGCATTCCAATGCTCAAGCCTAGGGTGACTCATATACCTACTAATGACTCCCACTACATGTGCAATGTTTGGCCTAATACATACCATAGCATACATTAATCTCCCTACAGCTAAAGCATAAGGTATCTTGGCCATTTTAGCCTCTTCTTCTGGTGTCTTTGGACACATCGCCTTAGTCAATTTCGAATGACCAGGAAAAGGTGTAGTGACAGCTTTGGTATCCTTCATGGAGAATCTTTGCAACACCTTTTCAACATAATCAGCCCGAGATAGAGATAATTTTCTGTTCTTCCTATCTCTGCAAATTTTCATGCCAAGGATTTGTTTTGGTGCCCCCAAATCCTTCATAAAAAAATATTTTTCTAACTGTTATTTCAACCCCTTAATATGATCCATGTTAGACCTAGCTACAAGCATATCATCAACATATAAACATAAAATAATGTAGCTGTCCTCATTTAACCTCTTGAAATAAACACAATGGTTAGAATTACATCAAGTGTATCCATTCTCATTCATAAAAGTATCAAACTTAATATACCATTATCGAGGTGCTTACTTCAAGCCATATAAACTTGTCTTCAATCTGCACACTAAACCCTCCTTACCTTTGACCTCAAATCCCTGTGGCTATACCATATATATTTCTTGATTCAAATCACCATGAAGAAAAGTTGTTTTAACATCAAGCTGCTCTAAATGCAAATCTTCAGTAGCCACAATACTTAAAACAGTATGAATAGAAGTCATTTTAACAATTGGAGAAAATATGTCATCAAAATTAATACCATGTTTCTGTGCAAATCCTTTTACCACTAATCTGGCTTTAAATATTTTCTTACCTCCATCTTCTTCTTTCAATCTGTAAACCCATTTATTCTGCAAAGCCCGTTTACCTGTAGGTAACTTACATAAACCCCAAGTCTGATTTTTCAGCAAGGAGTCCATTTCATTTTTCATTGAAGACTCCCACTGAATCTTTGTATCCACCTACATAGCTTCATTATAACATTCAGGTTCACCAGTATCAGTTAAAAAAATAGAATACAAAGAAGGTGAAAATCTATCTCGAGGTCTACTTAGCCTTGTTGACCGTCTAACATTCACTGGGGTGTGTGGTATTTGTTTTTTCTGTTGTTGTGGAGCATAAGGAATTACTGGAACATTATCATTTGGAGTATCATCCAACTCTACATAATCAGTGTCTTTCTTCTCATGCTGTCGTAACAAATCTTTGTACAATATTTTCTCATTGAATATGACATCCCTGCTTCTTACAATTTTACGATTTTCAAAATTGAAAATTCTATAGCCAAATTCATCAATGCCATATCCAAAAAATACACATTTCTTTGATTTTTCTTCTAGCTTGGTTCTATTTTCAAAATCTATGTGTGCAAATGCTTCACAACCGGAGGTTCTGAGAAAAGAATAACTTACCTTCTTACCAGTCCATGCTTCCTTTGGAATACCACAACCCAAAGGAGTAGAGGGACCTCTGTTGATTAAATAAACAACATTATTTACATCCTCTACCCACATGTTTAAGGGGATCCCAACATGTAATCTCATAGTCCTTGCACGCTCCATTATTGTCCTGTTCATACGTTCAGCCACTCCATTTTCTTGTGGAGTTATTGGAACCATTTTCTGCCTACAGATACCACTAGAGGAACACTAATATTCAAATTATTTTTGAAAATACTCACCACCATTATCAGATCTGAGACATTTTAATCTTTTACTAGTCTCATTTTCAACCAAGCTTTTCCATTTTTTAAAAGTTTCAAATACTTCAGATTTATGCCTAAGGAAATAAATCCAGACATTCCTAGTTGCATCATCAATAAAAGTAACATAATATAGAGAGCCACCAAGGGAAGATACATGATCTGGACCCCATACATCTATATGCACAAGCTCTAATTTATCATCTTTCTTTTCTTTCCCACCCTTCAAGAAACTGACTCTCTTTTGTTTCCCATAAACACAACTTTCACAGAAATCCAAATTTACACATTTCAGACTTGGTAAAACTTTCTTTGAGTGAAGTAATTTCACACCTTTCTCAGTCATGTGTCCAAGTCTGTTGTGCCACAGTGTTGTTTTGGTATCCACAACAACTGCTTCATTTTTTTCCTGCTCAACTGCAGCAACTGTTCCCGAACATTCATTTTTCTCTGTAACAATTAGAGTAGAAGGAACAACATTACATGTACAAAGATATAAGGTGCCTACTTTCACACCTTTGATACTACTAAGGAACCTTTTGACACCTTCAAATTTTTACCATTAAATGTAATTGTGCAACCCTCATCACCTAGTTTCCCTGCTAAAATTAAATTTCTACTTAGCCTTGGAACATGTCTAACTTCTTGTAGTAGCCAATGATTCACATTATGCAACTTAATCTTAATTCTTCCCTTCCCAAAAATTTGACATGGTTCATTATCTCCCAAATAAACTTGCCCAAAATCACCTTGGACATAATTAATAAAATAACTCCTACGGGGTGTAGCATGAAAAGAAACCCTTGATTCTAGAACCCATGAATCATCAACATTCTCAAGGGAAAGAATCAAAACATCATCTTTAGCTTTAGTACTTACCACATTTTCCTCCTTATTTCCTTCATGTTTGTCTCCTTCTTTATTCTTCCGAGACCAGCAATCTTTCTTCTTATGACCTAGTTTTCCATAGTACCAGTAGTCGCTAGGTCCTCTTGATTGAGACCTCTTTCCTTTTGACTTTCCTCGTGACTTCCCATGATTTCCATAGTTGTTTCCTCTATCTCTTGTTCTGCCTCTGCTTTCAGCATTCAAAATGCTACCTGATGTAGATCCTCCTGAGCTTTTCCTACAAATTTCCTCACTCAGAATAACACCAACAACATCATCAAATTTTAGGGTGTTCGTATTAGAAACATAATTACTAACAACCATTATGAAGCTACTCTAGCTTTCTGGCAAAGAACACAAAATCAAAAGAGCCCTAATTTCTTCATCAAAATTTATACTCACAGAAGATAATTGACTAGTAACTATATTAAACTCATTTAAATGATCAGTCACTAACCCACCTTCTACCATCTTCATATTAAATAGACGCTTCATAAGAAATACCTTATTCAAAGCGGAAGGCTTTTCATACAACTTTGCTAGGGTTTCAATCAATTATTTAGTTGTCTTTTCTTTGGTAATATTAAATGCCCCTAATTGTGCCAGGCATAAGCGGACGCTACCCAATGCCTTTCTATCTAGAACATACCAATCCTCATGAGACATAGTAATGGGTTTCTTGTTCGTTCCTCCAATGGTCACCATAAATCCTTCTAATAGAGATAGTCCTCCATCTACATTTTCCATAACTATAAGTTATGCCCATTAAACTTCTCAACCTTTAGCTTACCCTTGTCTTCCATAACTCCCCCTCAACTGTGAGACTCCCACTAAACTGTGAGATCTTCCTGCAGAGGATAACTGAAGACAACCGTAGCTTTGATACCACTTGTTAGGATTAACAAGGCAGAAATAAAAATTACATGCAGAAATATAACCAATAACAGAGAATAATAAACCAAACCAGAAGAGAAAACAAGACACAAAGATTTAATATGGTTCACCCAATCCCCGGGCTACGTCCACCAAGCAAAAAAGTCCAATATTAATCTTATCCAGTGATTACAATTAGATCACAATGCGCAGATCCCTTACAGCTCAATACCGTTGTAAAACATACCACATAATAATGAAACCCTAACCCTAAGCCAAATTATACAAACTTTATGCCGCTTTAGGGTTAGAACATGTCGGTCCAGAAATTGGCCGAAATAAGACTCAAAAAAAATTTCTCGAGGGCTCCGCCCCCGAACCCCACGCCTTGCAGAAAGGTAAATCACTTTCCTGATTAGTCACCACAATATAACACATGTAAATACAATCCATTATTCCCCCATAGGAAGGAAAGGAGGCATGATACCCCCCCATAATGAACAATGTCCTACAAAAATGGTGAGTGAGTGAAGGAAAAACATAGTCCAATGCCTACAAACAACATTTCTCCCCTTGGGAAGAAGATACACCAAGTATAAATTCAAGAATGCTTCCCATTCTGGATAGGAATTAGTAAGTGAAATCCAAATGAAGTATGATGATGTTGTCTCTGAAATATATTCATGTGTCGCCATGTCCTTGGATGATGAAGATGCCATGAATCAATCAACAACATTCCCAATCATGGTAGAAGGTGACAAACAAGGAACCAATGGTATATATAAGGGATGTACACAAATGCTATGAATGACAACTTCATTAATTCATCCTCATCAATGCCATCAATATTAGTGTTCAGAGGTTTGTTATCACTTTCCAACAGTAGATTTGAAGAAACGTGAATGGATACATTTGTTTCTTGGTCAGCTTCAACCTTAGTTTTAGCTTCCTTCTTTACCTCAACCATACTTTCTTTAAGTTCTTCCTTAGTGCCTTGATCTTCTTCCTTAATAGCTCCTTACATCTCTCCCCCAGTCAATGTGCCAAGATCTATTGTATTGACTATACTCTATTCATTTTTGTCATCTACCTCAGTAAAGTATCATTCCCTTGAAAAGGGTCACCAATATCCTGTGAAGTGTTCAAAGCCACACGCACACCTGCTAAAAAGAAATATGGTTTCTTAATTGTATTGTAGAAGTGATTACTATCATCTTCAACCTTAGATGTGGTGCAGGGAACCCAATGCATTCAATGCATTTGGTTTCATTCTAGGATTTTCATTTCATTGTAATAAGGGGATGGATCCTTGAGATCATCCTCAATGTGTTTTCATCCACTTTGTGTGGTCAAGGGTCCCTAAGGTACATCTAAAAACCTTGGGACACCTTAGTCCACTTGGATCTTGAGTTAGCATTTGATAGGTGTGATTAGGTTTTTTAGGAGTTTTGGTTGTGTTTACAATGATTTTGGATCATTTTGGTCATATTTGATCATGTCAAGGTGATAGGAATCAATTACAAGTCATTTGGGTTAACAATGTTGCAAAATGCAAAATGTTGCTTGAGCAACTTTTCCAAATGTTGCTTGAGCAACTTTTCCAAAAGTTGCTCAAGAAGTTCAAATTGGTATATATAAGGGATACTACACATCGAATTTGAAGGTACAGTTTTGAGTTTTGGTAGAGTTATGAAGATCTGAGAAGCGGTTCTTAGAAGTTAACACAGTTAAAGGTTGACATGGTGTTAGATCTTTTCGCAAACATTGGAAATTGTAATTGGAGCTAACTTTGAGAATTCAATTGTATAGACAACATAGTTATCCACCTAATTTGATTTTTGTTGGAGGTAAATAAGATGAATTTGAGGATTTGGTCAACTGGTAAAAACATGTTACCTTTCCCTAGACCGTTTTAGGGTAAGCCAAATTGGTTGATCAAATATTTTGGTGTGAAGCTATATAATGAATTGATTAGGGTTTTATAAGTGTGGTTGGATGATATTAGATATTGTTTGATGGTTGAAAACAAGTGGAGTAGTGTGGTAGACATGATTTTATGTAGTTTACAATGATATGATATTTTGATTGCGAAGACCAGGGTAACAGGGCAGTCAGAGATTGATTAGTGGATCAAATCATCTTATGAGCCTACATGGAACTATAATCATACATTGTTAGATGTTAATCTAGAATTTCAAAAATATAAGATTATTGGTGTGATGTAATTGTAAGATAGTGAGTCTTCCTTAGGGTTGTAGCCCAAGGAATTTTACTTTGAGTAGTGAGCTCTAGGAAGTGAGCTTGATTGCATGTGAAATCCCTTCAATTATAATACTTTATTTATGCATAATATTGTCTTTTTGGGTTTCATCCCCACTGTGGTTTTTCCCCTGACAAGGTTTCCATGATAAAAACACTTGTATTATGGTGTGTTGTGTGGATCTCATGTTGATTACTTCATGTTCTTGCATGTTTACTTTGAAATTTTAATATTAATATATGTTGCATGTTTTAATGAACATAAAGTTTTCATAAAGGGTTTTAGAATCACATTGTTAATTGTTAAAATTTATTGAGCACTGATTCATCCCCCCCTTCTTAGTGCTCCTTCAACTCAATAGTTTCCATGCATCACAATTTTTTTCTTGTTTTTTACAGATTGCACATCTATAAAATGATGAATACATGATTGGCGATGTTAGAAAAATGAATTAGCTTTATTTTTCAATTGGTCTCATTAGATTTCATTAAGTGTTGTGAAAGATATAGCAATTTTTTTGTTGATAGGTAGAAACCCTACCTAGGGTAAATAATGAGGAAAAAATGCTATAAATTGACCCTCCACTAGTGAAAAAACCTAAAACAATTCTAGAGAGGTCTATTTTAATATGTTTCACAAGTTTCCAAAAATTCAGGTTCTGGAATTAAGGTTTGCACCTATTTTGGTTTGATTGTTAGTTTGAAACAGTGCATATCAGACTGTCATGACAACAAAAGATAGAGTTTATTACACCAATCCATATTTTGGTGTTATTTGAAAAGATTTTTTCATAAGGGGGTATGTTAGGAGGCTTGGACTCCGGTCACAAGTTATTTTTAATTTTTATAATTCACAAAGGGATAGTTCTATTGTTCTAGACAAGGATGATAATGAGTGTGGCAATCCAATGGGACAATAAAGATAGGGTTTGATACAATAAATGATGTCTTGGATTAAATAGCCAGAGAATCATATCTAAGAGTGTTGAAAGAATTCTCATAGGTCTATGTTAGGAGTTTGGAAATAACATTATGTTTTTGTGTGTCCATTAGAAAAAAAAGGATTTTCCCCTTGCATGAACAATTGAAGGTATTTTTGTGCTAATGTATCATTATATTTCTTTGGTCAATGAAAGGGAGTTTCCTCTGATAATTTAGGCCACATAAAAAGTTGTTCTATGTCACTTGGTATGTCCAAAGCATGTTTTTTCAAGGATTCCCAAAGTAGGCTAAATGGCAGAGGCCTAGTGAAGAGCATTTGGGTTGCACATATGTTGGAATTGATGAGAACCTTTGAAAGCTTTGTGAATTTTTCAAGTTAGAAGTCCTTCCTCTGCATCATATATACATGCACACATATGTGTATGTATGTATGGATATATATATATATATATATA
>MU226509.1:651586-662042 GCA_018584345.1 Thuja plicata
TGTGTGTGTGTGTGTGTGTGTGTGTGTGTGTGTGTGTGCATGTCTATATATAAATACACACACACACACAAGAATTGCTCTCATGCAATGTAAGAATGTGTCTAAGACAATATGTCAAGATCTAGAAGCCCAATGAATAACACATATAAGAGAGATAAAATGGACAAGAATAAATGGTATCCCTATCAATATGATCAACTAGATCAATATATAATGGATTCAATCAACTGGAATAAATTTATTTACAATGTAGATATCTCTTCTTATATAGGCAAGGCAATAAGAGACCATGATAAGGAGTTGATAATATATCACCCACACAAGGTGGAATAACATGTCCACCAAAGGTGGATCATCTTCCATTGTACAATGAAGTATGTGCAACATGTGGAGGATGATAATGTGATAAGATCACTAAAAGTGGAGTTAACACATAAAGTGGAATGTGATAAAAACTATCACAACCTAAAGTGGAATTTCTCCTACACAATGTGCTAAAATAGGATGCAAACTACTAAGCGTCTCATGCACAAACTACTATGCATGCATTATCCTAAGTAAGCTTTAAGTAAATTGTAATTAGGAATAGTTAATTACACCAACACCCCCCCCTTAAGTGAAACTTAGGGGAATTCACTTAAACTCACAATGCAAGATGGGTCCTGACTACTAGACCATGTTAGGTACCCATGTACAATATGCAAATGCAATCTCTCAC
Organism: Thuja plicata; assembly: GCA_018584345.1. Classification (NCBI taxonomy): domain Eukaryota; kingdom Viridiplantae; phylum Streptophyta; class Pinopsida; order Cupressales; family Cupressaceae; genus Thuja; species Thuja plicata. The sequence goes on from MU226509.1 coordinate 652,305, forward strand.
AAAGCAAAGAAAGGGAAAAAACTTCATAGGACAAAAATTTCCCAAAAAAGAGAGATGAAAACACACAAGATGCATGGATGGATGGAGGACTCAAGACCCCCTAGGACTACATACATTACGTATATACATTCAATTATTCCCTCATAGGAAAGAAAGGAGGCATGATATCCCCCATATAATGAATAATGTCTTGCAAAAATGGTGAGTGAGTGAAGGGAAAACATAGTCTAATGCCTACAAACAACATTTCTCCCCTTGGGAAGAAGATACACCAAGTATCAATGCAAGAATGCTTCCCATTCTGGATAGGAATTAGGAAGTGAAATCCAAATGAAGTATGATGATGTTGTCTCTAAAATATGTTCATGTGTCACCATGTTCTTGGATGATGAAGATGCCATGAACCAATGAGGAACATGCCCAATCATGGTAGAAGGTGATAAACAAGGAACCAATGTAAACTGATGGTGAACAATCTTCAAAGACAAATATGAAGTGACAACATTGTTGCTACAACTATCATCAAATATGAATACCTCTAAAACTTGAATAGGAGTCTCCATCACATAAGTATGATCAACCTAAACCAAGCCATGTGACATATCAAGTGAAGGAAGAGACTCATGACTGTCAATCTCCAAAGACTCATATACCTTCACCTACCATGTATGAATTACTCTGGTGCAATGTAAGAATTTTCCTATGTTAGTATGTCAAGATCTAGAAGCCCAATGAATAACACATACAAGAGAGATAAAATGAACAAGAATAAACTGTATTCTTATCAATATGATCAACTAGATAAAAATATGATGGATATTCTAGGATTGATTTATTTACAATGTAGATATGCCTACTTATATAGGCAAGGCAATAAGAGACCATGATAAGGAGTTGATAAGATGTCACCCACACAAGGTGGAATCACATGTCCACCAAAGGTGGATCATCCTTCATTGTACAATAAAGTATGTGCAATATGTGGAGGGTGATGATGTGATAAGATCACTAAAGGTGGAGTCAACACATAAAGTGGAATGTGATAACAACTATCACCACCTAAAGTGGAATTTCTCCTACACCATGTGCTAAATGTGTGAGTGTGTGTGTGTAAAATAATCTATTAGGTAAATAATACAACATTATATGAAATGAAAGAGGGGTCCACAATCAAAATTATGATGTGAAAAGAATGCACACTACAATTTAGAAATTTTCTAACTATTATAGAATGACAAAACCTTTATGTACTTATTGCCTATATATATATATATATATATATATTCCCTCATAGGAAGGAAAGGAGGCATGATATCCCCCATATAATGAACAATGTCTTGCAAAAATGGTGAGTGAGTGAAGGGAAAACATAGTCCAATGCCTACAGACAACATTTCTCCCCTTGGGAAGAAGATACACCAAGTATCAATGCAAGAATGCTTCCCATTCTAGATAGGAATTAGGAAGTGAAATCCAAATGAAGTATGATGACGTTGTCTCTAAAATCTATTCATGTGTCACCATGTTCTTGGATGATGAAGATGCCACGAACCAATGAGGAACATGCCCAATCATAGTAGAAGGTGACAAACAAGGAACCAATGTAAACTGATGGTGAACAATCTTCAAAGACAAAKATGAAGTGACAACATTGTTGCTACAACTATCGTCAAATATGAATGCCTCTAAAACTTGAATAGGAGTCTCCATCACATAAGTATGATCAACCTAAACCAAGCAATGTGACATATCAAGTGAAGGAAGAGACTCATGAATGTCAATCTCCAAAGACTCATATACCTTCACCTACCATGTATGAATTACTCTGGTGCAATGTAAGAATTTTTTGATGTTAGTATGTCAAGATCTAGAAGCCCAATGAATAACACATATAAGAGAGATAAAACGAACAAGAATAAACTATATTCTTATCAATATGATCAACTAGATCAAAATATGATGGATCATCTAGGATTGATTTATTTACAATGTAGATATGCCTACTTATATAGGCAAGGCAATAAGAGACCATGATAAGGAGTTGATAAGATATCACCCACACAAGGTGGAATCACATGTCCACCAAAGGTGGATCATCTTTCATTGTACAATGAAGTATGTGCAATATGTGGAGGGTGATGATGTGATAAGATCACTAAAGGTGGAGTCAACACACAAAGTGGAATGTGATAACAACTATCACCACCTAAAATGGAATTTCTCATATATATATATATATATATATATATATATATATATATATATATATATATATATATATATAAACTCGGTTCAAGAATAATACAACATTATATGAAGTAGAAAATACAAAGGATTTAAACTATAATATTATTAAGTGATTATCTTGGAAAAAAGTCAACTATGAAATAGAATGTTACAACAACATATATGCAAAGGACAAAACTTCATAAGAACTAAGGTTTAAGAAAAAGATATTAAGGAAAACCTTTATGAACTAGAAAGAGTAAAACGCTAAGAATTTTTAAAAATAAACTAGAACACTCCTCCAAGAGTGATATTCTCAATCGTAATGTTAAAATGTAGTGGGTATGCTCTTGCTAATAGAGGTGTGCGAACTTGATATATTTTGATATGTTTTGAAACTCAATAGCCTTACATGTTTGAAAATATTCTAAAAATTTACAATCTTGTAATTGTGCACAATTTAATGATTAATGAAAAATAAGTCACTATTGTTATTCACAAGATTGACTTTTGTTTATATTCTAGATACTCAATCACAAACTCATTAACTTTTATTGTGTAAATTATAGGAAAATCATTTACTTTAGAGATTGTTTTCAAGACTTTTCACATAGATTAGTTTTTGATTCAATGTTTCTGTTTAGTAGTTTTTCCATTTTCTTCTATTCAATTAATAAGAAAGAAATACCCACTCAAAAATTATCACCCTTCAAAATAAACTTAGATATCGCCACTTTATATCTTTTATTATGAGCATAACATTCAACTATTAAAACCCTCCTTGTACAAGTATCAATCACCATTTCAAATTTCAAATTGACCTCTTAAAACTCTAATGTACATAATAACTCATTTCACACTTTAAATTATACCCAAAATCCAAGAAAAATAACTTTACACTATTAGAAAAATAGCTTTACACTATTAACTCTTATACATCATTTTTATAAAAATTCAATATAACCTTGAAATTTGCAAAACTAATGTAAAAAGTTTTGACTAATTATGCCGAAGGCATTCCTTTTCTTTAGTTACAAAACTTCATTTAACAATCTACGTTCCACAATCTTCTACACGCTATGCAAGACAATTGCTTGCACGAACACCGTCAGATTTTATTGTTTTTTATTTACATCTTAAATCATATTCCCATCTTTATCTATTGGTTCACGTATCATGAGGATCCACAGTTTTAGAGTGTCAAATCAATGACTGTACATTTTGAGAGTTTTTCGATAAGCAATGTAGAATATTTCGATATTCACTTTTTAATCTTTCCTTTAATTTGAAAACAAGTATTCACTTTTTAATGCATTTAATTGTTTAATCTTTTTTTTTAAAATCTATTTTAATTTAAACTTTTAGATTTTTTTAATAAAGTAAGTTAATTATTATTAATATGAAATTATTCGTAAAATATATTAATTTATTATTATTTAATATTATAATTATATATTATTAATTATTATAGTAAAATAAATAAAATATATATTAATTTAAAAATTATATCTAATATTTTTAATTTCAATATATGTTAAGAGTTTCGATTAGGGTTAGAGTTCAGGGTTAGGGTTAGGGTTATGTTTTAAGGTTTCGGATTAAGATTATAGTTAGGATCATGGTTAGGGTTAAGGTTTACATCATTGTTAGTGTTATTTATCATTAGGGTTAGAATCGAGGTTTAAGATTGCGATTATGGTTAGGTTTAAGGTTTATATCATAGTTGTAATAATGGTTAGGGTTAATATTTAAGGTTATTGTTAGGATAAGATTTTAGGTTTATGACATGGTTAGGCTTAGGATTGGGTATAGAGTTTGCATTATGATCTTATTTAGGATTAATTTTTAATGTTTGGTTTAGGGTTATGGTTAGGATAAGGATTAGGGTTAGGATTAGAGTTAGGGTTGTGAATAGGGTTCATGGTTACAATTATGGTTAGGGTAAGGAGTTATATCATGGTTAGTACTATGGTTAAGATTACGATTTTGATTAGGGTTATGGTTAAGATTGGAATTGAGGTTAGATTTAGGAATATGGTTATTTTTATGGTTAAAGGTAGGGCTACTATTACGGTTAGGGTTAGGATAACGGTTTATGTTTATGTCATGATTAGGGTTAGGGTTGTGTTCACAGTTTGGGTTGTGATCTTGTTTACAATTAGAATTATGGTTAGATTACGGTTTAATGCGTGTGATAAGGTTTAAGGTTAAATTTTATGGTAATGGAGCACAACTATCTTCCTAATTGAAAGGTAAATAGTTTCCCAACTGACCTTATTAGTTGCACAAAAATATACAAAAGGATAGATCAATTTTTTTCCTAATTGCCCTTCTATATCTCTTCAGCGTACCCATTGCACCCTAAAGTGCGATTTCTAGTAATATTTGGATATCTGAATAAAAACACGCAACGAATATTTTATAGCGTTCGTCAGGAATGGCAAATTCGAAATTCGACCCCCAGTTGTGCGTCGTATAATTTCAAAATAACCGCAATCGGAGTGTAACTGATTTTCGGAAAAACTGTCCGTTTCGAAATTACACCGGCAATTTAACGGGAAAACAACATTTTGCTTCGAAATTAAATACTAGAAAAAACCGGAGTCGTATTAACCAAAACATATTACAGAAATATATGGACAAACATGCTCATATCGATTATCCATTCTATATTTACAGGGCGGCTTCCAGAAGCCATGGCGAGTGGCGGCATGTGCTCTGTGGCGCCCACTTTTGTGCAATAACAAGCAGAGTCACTGACAACATACAGATTTGCCATGATTTTCTTTTAATGCCACATAAAAACAGGATCTTGAAAACGAAATCTCAAATCTCCACAGTAACAGAAGACTGTACAAAGCCTGGAAAATTTGGGGTTTTCTGAACAGGAATCCATTTTGGGGAAATGGTTGCTTCCTTAGATTTAACTGTGGATAAATCAAGCATGTAACAGGCCTGATCGCCGCCACTGCAAGCAGAGCCGCACACAAAGATCTGATCACGCCAAACGGTAGCACAAGTTGCTACAGAAATTGATTGAGGAATTGAATGCACAAGGAACCAAATGTTCTCCTGGGGATTATACTGCATCATGCCCTGTTTGTGAAAAGCATATAAGAAGCTTCCATTGACAACAACACAGGATCGCGGGCAGGGGTTGACCGAAACGCCATTGCTCCACATGTTTTCGAGCTTGTTCCAGAGTCCTGTGTTGGGATCAAAAACTTCTGCACTCCGCTCGAATCGGCCCTGCGACTCCGTGGAATACCCACTTATGACATAGAACTTCCCGTCCAAGAAAACTCCATGGCTTTCGTCTCGATCTTGGCTCATCGGCGGCAGAATTTCCCAGCTGTTTTTCTCCACGTTATAGACTTCTGCGGTTCTCAGGGCGTTTTTGTTGTCGTCATGGCCGCCGGCGACATAGATTCGGCCGTCGGAAGGAGAGACTGTGCAGGCGAAGAAGGTTCGAATCGTGGGCATGTCGGCTCCCCGCCGCCATTTTCCCGACGAGAAATCGAAGATAAAAACACAGTTCATGGCTTCCCAGTGAGCCGGATGCCATCCCCCAATCAAAAACAGTTTTTGATTCAGGGACACAGTCTGGCAGAACAGGGGAACTCCGCCTACAAATTGGGGAATCGAAGGGAGCCAATCCCAAGCGCCTTGGAGAGGATTGAATACGCTTAGCCCATATGCTGGGGCTCTTTGCCGCTTGTCCTCCATGGATTTCTCCTGCGGAAGTGCTTGAATCAGGCATATGCACTGCTCACTTGTTCCCCTTGTTTTTCTGTCTTCATAGAACCGGGGGCTATTCACCATGGATTCCCAGTTCCTGCACACGGCTTTGAGCTTGCTGTGGGCTTTGTAGGAGACTCTGTACAGGCACTCTCGGCCTATGTCGTCTGGGAGATTGGGAATCAAATCCATCAGCAGAAGAGATTGAAAGATAACAGATGGGTCTGAGCTATATCAACAGGGGGATTTCTGAGCTCTGAACATCAAATCCATCATCAGAAAAGATTGAAAGATAAGAGATTGGTTTGAGCTAAATTAACAGGGGGATTTCTGAGCTCTGAACATCAAATCCATCATCAGAAGAGATTGAAAGATAACAGATGGGTCTGAGCTAAATTAACAGGAGGATTTCTGAGCTCTGAACATCAAATACCTCATCAGAAGAGATTGAATGTAAAGAGATGGGTTTGAGCTAAATCAACAGGGGAATTTCTGAGCTCTGAAACATCAAATCCAATCATGAGAAGAGATTGAATGAAATAATGGGTCTGAGCTAAATAAACAGGGGAATTTCTGAGCTCTGAACATCAAATCCAATCATCAGAAGAGATTGAAATAATAGACATGGGTTTGAGCTAAATTAATAGGGGAATTTCTGAGCTCTGAGCGTCACAGAATAGATATGAAGTTATTGAGCAGGAAAGAGAGAAAAAGGGGTTTTATATAAAGCCAACTGAACTACAGATAAGCGATTGGGTATGATGAGGGGGGGGCTTGGAATTGCAATGGTGGGCCAAATCGGGCGGCGAAAAGGCAGATGGTGACACAGATTTTTAGCGGGGGAGGAAAGAAGGGACTGATAGGCGTCGTACGCATAAAATCGGTGGAATCTTGAAGCCTTCTAGAAGCTTTTAGTTTTTATCCACTTGCAGACAAACGCAAGGCGAACGAAGTATTTTATCGGGTCGCCCGCTCTCTGATTGGAATTTGTGAGAATCGGTGCACATGGCGTGACTCGCCATGCCGTCAAATTATTAATAATAAGCATGCTTTTTGTTATTTGCAAGCCGGCATCAGGAAACCTGACGGACCGTCGATTGTATTTAATATACGAGTTTTTTAATGGTTTGAATACAGAGAGCTCCGCTGCTACTGCATTAATGGCCGTAAGTTGACGCCACGTTAATTTTTGTTTAAAAATTAACAAAAAAACGTAGGCAAACTTGTTTTTTAGCGGCTCTATAGGTAACAAATGCTGGATACAATTAGTTTTTCAAAATTGGTTTTTCTTAAGATTTTACTTTTTGAATTTAGTTGTGCCGTTTCGAAATTAAACTTTTTTTAATGATATTAAATAGATTTTTAGTCTATTAGTGAATTTGAATGTATTTAAATGAACCCACTAATGATTAAGACTTAGTGTGCTCCTAATCTCATAAGAAACAAGGTTAGAATCAACATCCTTATATATATGTCCACAAATGTTTGTTATATGTCTACAAATGTTTGTAGAATATAATTATATAAATTTAGCACTTTTTCCTATAATTCGTCTTAAATTTAGCACCTTTTCCTATAATTTATCTTGATATCTCCATTAAGTATTCTAAAACATTAAATCTATTAAATCTTATCTCTAGAACCATCAAACATGTATCCTTGTTTTCTCTTATTCAACATTGATTTTTTTAAAGAGTGAATTAGACTTAACAAATTGCTTTGAACAAAAAACAAATTGAATTATGATTAAGTGCTAAAAATTAAAAAATCATATTGAATTATGATTAAGTGCTAAAAATTAAAAAATCATAGGGAAACTTGTTCTTCAACCTATATACATTAAAGAAGAAGTGTTGTATACCATTAGTCCCCTTACAATGTTTCAAAATTAGTATTGATTAAATTATGTGTATTAATGTTTTCAATATTTTAATTTTTGAATTTAGTTAGTGCTTTTTGAAATTTAATTTTTTTAATAATATTAATAGAATTTTAGTTTATTGATGAAGTTGAATGCTTTTAAATAATCTCACCAATGATTAAGACTTGTGAGTGCAAGGCTCCTAACACTACAAGGGATGAGGTTAGAATCATGTCTTTGGTCACTTTCATGGAACAATATTCCTCAATATACATTAATGTCCATTATCATTAGTTGTTTTGTTTTGAAATTATTATTTTTTTAAAAAAATTTAATAGATTTTTGTCTATTGGTGAGCTTTTAAATGAGCCCATTAATGAGTAAGACTTGTTGAATGCAAGGTCGCTAATATCATAATGAATGAGATTGCAATCATGTCTCAAATGACTTTCGAAGAACCCCTTAATATACATAATTGTCCACAAACATTTGTAGAATTTAATTAATATGTATAGCACCACCTTCTATAAGTCTGCTTGATATCTCCATCAAGTATTCTAAACCATTAAATCTCATTTCTAGAGCCATCAAACATGTATCCTTGTTTTCTTTTACTCAAGCATTGTTTTCTAAGAGTGAATTGGACTTAACAAATTGTTTTGAATAAGAAGATAATTGAATTTTGATTAGATGTTAAAATATTTAAAAAATCGTAGGAAAATTTGTTTTTCATCCCATCTCCATTAAAGAAGCGTTGTATACCATTAGTTCCCTTACAAGATTTCAAAATTAGTGTTGATTAGATTATATGTAAATTAACTTTTTCAAAATTTTACTTTTTGAATTTAGTTATTGTAATTTGAAAATTAATTTTTTGAATAATATTAATCGATTTTTAGTCTATTGGTGAAGTTGAATGCTTTTAAATGAACTCATTAATGATTAAGACTTGTGAGTGCAAGGCCCCTAACACCATAAGGGATGAGATTGGAATCATGTCTCTTATCACTTTTGTAGAACATATATTCCTCGATATACTTTATTGTCCACAAACACTTGTAGAATATAATTATATAAGTATAGCACCTTCTGGTATAATTCTTCCTACTAACTCCATTAACTATTCTAGAGCATTATATCTCATTTCTAGAGACATACAAATGTATCCTTGTTTTCTTTTAGTCTGTAGAAACTGATGAAATATCAGATTCAACTCCAAGATCCAGTTGCATGCAATAAACCTGTCACAAAGAATGAAGCAACAAAATGGAAAAAGCAGAAAACTCTTGTACTCAAAACGACAGAGCTCAAAATTCTATTATCCGAACTGAGAACAAGTACAAAGCTCAACCTTATAAAAGGTGAGAAAGAAACCCTAAAGGAAAAAACTAGGTTGCACATTATTAATTAATAATTAATTAATAATGTACCTAAGTGAAGCTTAAGTAACTAGAGTAATATAAAATTATATAATTAAATCGATATGATTTAATTAATAAGCATAAAGTAATAATACTCTAACACCCCCCCTTAAGCTGAACGCAGGGAGAAAGCTGACCTAGCAAAAACTATGAAAGCAAGAAATGGGTCCCGGCAACAAGGCCTGATCAAGTACCCAGTACAAGGAAATCTCTGTAAACCAGAGACAAAGGAGAAAACCCAGTGGGAAAAACTCCTCTCCAAAAAGAGATATAAAAGCAAGCAAGGACAAAAGGAATGACTTCAAGAGACTCTCTCAAAGCTAGTAGTACAATGTGTGTTGCCAACCCCCCCGAGAGAGAGGGTTGAGGCTCCAAAGCCCCCCCGGAATGAAAGAACCCCTGGATCAATGAACAGACCACCATGACTCCAATGCAAATGAGTGAAAGGAAGTGGGCACTGAAGAGGTGACCTCAAAAGATGAGGTGTCACTG
>MU226509.1:727748-738682 GCA_018584345.1 Thuja plicata
TCTTTCTCTCTAACAAAAAAGTCTTGAACCAAGTGAGAAGCTATAAGTTGAAGTCGTGAACTTATAGCTTATCACTTGGTTCAAGACTTGTTTGTTAGAGAGCAAGAAGCAATTTGTTATTGGTCCATCTTCTATTGAAGCCGAGTACCAAAACTGAGGCTATTTGGTTTCAGAATTTGTTTGTTTTTTTTAAATTCAATTTTCGTCAAAATTTTGACATTAATTGGTTGAACACTTGCATCGTGGGTTTGGCATCCTGGTCGAAACAGAAAGAGTTTGGTCAAAATGTTTCGAACATTCTGTGTCAAAAGTTTGCATCGTGGGTTTGGCATCCTGGTCAAAACATAAATAGTCTGGTTGAAATGTTTTGACCATTCTGTGTCAAAATTTTGTGTCATGGGTTTGGCATCCTGGTCAAAATAGAAAGAGTTTAGTTGAAATTTTTTGACCATTTTGTGTCAAAAAATTTCAAGCATTTCGACTAAATTTGGTCGAAACTTTTTGAACATTTCGATGAACATTGGGCGCAGTTTTGACAAATAATGTAGGTGTTTGAATATGCTAATTTTGACCAATTTTATATAGAAAATTTGACATTTACAAGAATGTGTTGATCGTTTGACAATAAAAATATTGACAAAGCAATTTGTGGGTCTTTCGACCAATCTGCGTAGATAATTTGACCAATTTTCATCAAAATTAGGGGCCAATTTTACTAGTGTAACTATAGGACTTGGCATATCTTTATGTTGGATAATCCATTTCTTTGGGAACCAACCTGAAGCATAGGATGAAGAGGAGTAACAGAATGGTGACATGAAGTAATTATTGAAGAGGGTAAGCCAAATGAAGAAATATAATTGGTTCTACAACAAGGGAGTGAGCAGGGAAATGCAGTGGAAAACATGGAAGTGGGTGAAAACAATTTGGATAGACTAGAAAAATTGGCCACTCAAGAAACTATGGATGTAATTAACTAGATTACTGTAAGTATTCTTGATCATGAGAAGTTACCAGTCAACAATTCCTTGTCTTTGTCTGCATTGGCCTTAAAACTGTGGAAACAAATCAAACAACTAAAGTTGCAAGAAGCCAACATGGCTAGGGAAAAAGACATTATGCAACTTCAATTTGAGAAAGAACTCCAAGAGAATGAGTCTAAGATAAAAAAAGGTTAAAGATGAAGTTCAAATAGATGGCTAATTTAGTTCCTTCAATTATAAATTGCAGACCTCATGTCTGTGTATACACTCTATATCTTAGGGAGAAATTTCTAAGTTTCCACTTTATGCAAATATATTTTGATTTTCTTTACTCTTTAGCTACTCCTAGGGAGTATTTTGATATTTTATAGTAGTCTACAACTGAGATGCAAAAACCCTATGTGAATTCTACCTACATAATTTAGTTGTGTCCTATAATGGAAAATGGAACCCTCTATTGTATTGGAGACCTTCAAGTAATAGCATTTTGTTCTTACATGTAAAATGAATAAAATTAAGGGATTCAAATGCTAAAATATAAAGAGATGGAAAGTCTATAGTACTAAGTTTAAGGGTTGAATAGAAGGATCTTGATTCAGTCATAAATAACTTGGTTATAATGATGAATGGATCTAAGATGTAGGTATTCCAAAATAGGTAATGTTACTTTGAGTCCTGCATATAGTATTTTGGTTAGGAGAAGTTGTAGACATATGGATACCTTTACGAGCCTTCTTTCTTTCTGAATCTTGGTGAGACCAACATGAAAACCATGAACTTCCTCCATCTCTTGAGAAAAATTCTTCCCACTCTTCTCTTGATGAAGAGGAAGCCTTAAGAGTTTCTCCCAAGCAAGTCCAAAATCTCTCCATGGACATGGACAAATTTGAACATTGGTTAAGTCAAGAACATTCTAATCCTAAAGCTTTAAAATTTATTGGTGGTTTAAATAAATACATCCAAAATGATGAACATGGTATTGATTTCCTTCATTCCTTATCTGAAATTTCTCATAACAATGTTAAGCCCATTCAATAAGTTGCTCAAGAGATAGGATACACTCAACCTCCTCCTAGTGTTGAAATTTCCAATCCTATTCCCACTTCAATTCCCTCCATTTCTACTTATGCTCCACCTATCATCACAACTTCCTTTCAACCTTCCAGTCCTATTCATGTGAGCCTTCCTAATCTTAATGCTCCTATTTTTCCTTCAAGCGTGCCAAGTGTTTCATTGCCTACAACCATGCCCACTTATCATAGTGTGCCCTTTTCATATCCCACCATTCTCACTATGTCCAACAATATTCCAAACACTTCCAACACATCTCTTCCTACAATTTAGTATAATGATCCAACCATCAATAATCTAGCTCAAACTGTGTCTTCTTTGCAACAACATATTGCTTCTTTAACGCATTCCAAATTTAACATTCCTACATGTGACATTTCTAGTCCTTTGTCTTTAGATATCATCCATGATGTGATCCCACACTACATGGAGATTCATCATATTGAGACTTATAATGGAAAGGGTGATCCTTTGACTCATGTCAAAACATTCCAAACATTGTGTAGTGATTTCTCTCACAATCAAAGGTTTATGAAAAAGTTGTTCACTAGGACCTTCCAAGATAATGCCTTACAATGGTTTTGTTGATTATCCCCTTATTCCATTGATTCTTTTCACAAGCATGCTAACATTTTTATCCATAATTTTCAAAACAACAATGGTCCTCAAATCTCCTTAACTGATTTAATGCATTGTAAACAAGGTGTTAAAGAAAAATTGATTGATTTTATTGGTAGATTTAAGCATTTGCAAGCTCAGATTTCTTATCATGCACCTGATAATGATTTTCAACTCATTTTTATTTCTAATTTACAAAAATACATTAGAGATAAGATTCTATTTTATAAATTCTCTTCCTTTACTCAACTTTGTGCAGTGCTTCATAATTATCAAATTCAAGTCGGCCAATTTGTGAGTGACACTCCAATGGCTCCTGTTGATAAGAGTGATGTCGCCTCCAACAATTTCAAGAAATTTTAGAAATAAAATAACTTCATAAAAATCAACACATCCAACAATGTTGACAAACAAGCAAAGGTGTGGATCCTTTGTCATCTTATTTTAAACCATCTTGTAATTTTACACAACTTTCTGAATCTTTGCATAATGTGATGTTGAAGTTGATTAATGCTAAAATGTTAACACTTCCTGAAGATAGAGAATGAAGGAGGTATTGAATGAAGATTTTAATTAAACAAACTTTTGAGATTGTATGAAGTTTTATATGTGATTTCATCATCGTTAAATATTGCATGGTAATTGAATGGTGAAATAAATGGTTCACTCACCAAGGTTTAGCAGACCCTGTTTAGAGTAGAGGAATTCAACCATTTGGTTATTCCTATTTGTTGGCCAAATCCAGTATCGAACCTAACTATAAGACTTGGCATATCTTTATTGTTGGATAATCTATTGCTTTGGGAACCAACATGAAGCATAGGATGAAAAGGAGGCCTAGAAAGGTGACATGCAGTAATTATTAAAGAGGGTAAGGAAAATGAAGAAACATAATTGGTTCTACAACAAGGGGATGAACGGGGAAATGCAGTGGAAAACATGGAAGTAGATGAAAATAATTTGGATAGACTAGAAAAATTGGACACTCAATAAACTATGGATGTAATTAACTAGAAAATTGCAATTGTTCTTGATCATGAGAACTTACCAGTCAACACTTCCTTGTCTTGGCCCGCATTGGCCTTAAAAATATGGAAACAAATCAAACAACTAAATTTGCAAGAAGCCAACTAGGCTTGGGAAAAATACTTTATGCAACTTCAATTTGAGAAAGAACTCCAAGAGAATGAGTCTAAGATAAAGAGGTTAAAGATGAAGGTCAAATAGATGGCTAATTTAGTTCCTCCAATTATAAGTTGTAGACCTCCTATCCATGTATACACTCTATATCTTAGGGAGCAATTTCTAAGTTTCCACTTTATGCAAATATATTATGATCTACTTTACTCTTTAGCTACTCCTAGAGAGAATTTTGATATTTTCTAGCAGTCTACAACTAAGATGCAAAACACCCTATGTGAATTCTACCTATATGATTTAGTTGTGCCCTATAATGGAAAATGGAACCCTCTATTGTATATTAGAGACCTTCAAGTAATAGCATTGTGTTCTTACATGTAAAATAAAGAAAATAGAGGGATTCAAATGTTGAAATATAAAGAGATAGAAATTCTATAGTACTAAGTTTAAGGTTTGAATGGAAGGATCTTGATTAAATCATAAATAACTAGGTTATACTGATGAATGGATCTAAAGTACAGATGCGGGTATTCCAAAATAGGAAAATAAATTATGTTATGTTCACCCATTTAGTGAGGGAAATTGGAAGAAGTGTGCTAGCACACAACACAATGTTGGCAAGAGCTTACAAATTAATCAAAATATAGGGAACCACAATCCCTCCTCAACACTCACATACAAAGATAACTTTAATGGAAAATATTTTCCAATTGGAAAATATTTCATATCGACATTTTGGAAAATGGCGAATAAATGGGACCGAATGGGGTGGCCAAATTTGGGTAAGTGCACTAAGATGCTAGTAAAAAAAGTGGCCACATGATGAAAAAACTTAAATTTTCACAAAACCCGTGCATGTTATTCAAAATTTGAAATCAATTGGCTTGGGAAACCACTTGGCTAAACTGAGCCAATTAAAAAATACTAAAAGTTCTTCATAATCAACATGAGTTATGAAGAACTATTTTTTTCATAATGGTCTTAAATGCACCATGTCCATAGTTTTACAATACCCATACGTGGTTTTCTTATGTAAAAATATTTGGTCTTAAATGATCAACAATGGAGAGAGAGAGAGAGAGAGAGAGAGATGTATATAAACATATATACATATATCTATATAAATATATGCATATATACATACATATACACATGTTATATATGTAAGTATATACATTTGTGTAGTGTATGCTAAGTTTATAAGCATATGTTTTTATTTCTTCCTAACCCATGTGGGTTCTGTAGAACTAAAACTTATGCTTTTAGTTCTACAAAACCCGCACAGTTATGTAGAACTAGGGAAACTACTTTTATTCTTACAAAACCCATGCGGGTTATTTAGTACTAAGGAAACCATATGCAATGTGGTTAGGTAAGAGGGTTGGACAATGACCCTAAGGCTTGGAAGTCCTTTTTCTCTCCATTTATCTCCATTTACACGTCTTTTGATCTTCTAAGATGATTTCACAACTTCCTAATTATCATCAAGTGGGTATCTATAAAATTACCACCATAATCTTACACATCTTCTTAGCTTTCTAACCATATAAACTTTTCTATGTTTGGAAAACATTAGCATAGTAAACTTTAATTTTCTTTGCCAGTGTCTTCACAATCCTTAGAGACATATGTCTACCATTTTCTTAATAACTTTTGATATACTAGACCAAATTCAAAAATAAATACATATTATTATTCTACACTTGATTCTATACATTTTTTTAAAGAGTTTGTATTTTTGATTATTTTGATGCAAGATATGCCCAATGCACAAACGTGCACCAGATTTTTCAGGATGCACCCACTTCAACAAATCATTAAAAAAATACTCAACAGAAAATTATAAAAAAATACACAACTTCTAGATCTCACTCTTATCTATCTTTCTACCAAAGGGTTTTGCAAAATACTAAATCTAACTATATCTTTGTGAAGCGTACGAAATCAACTATGTTATGTTTTCCTAAAAAAAAAGGAACATTTTTTTGCGCACAAGGTGTTTGACCCTCTTAATCTTATCCATTTAAAAAAAAACTTTATTAGTTTAGAAACTATATTAAGAGTACTACAATTCTTATTCTTTGCAAAAATCCTAATTTTAAGTGCACGACCCTCAAATTTCTCTTTGAAGTTCAGGTTTACCTGATTTCAAAAAAGAAGTGGCCACTTATACCCCCATTTTTGTTCACCATCTTGGTGCACTTACCCTTTTCCCTAACTTTATAATTTTTTGTATTGATATAAGGGTTTTTCCAATAAAATCTGTGTGTATTTAATATTTTTGCCTAAAATTTTGGAAGTGTGTCTTAATTGACAACCAATTTCGCCAATAGCCATGAAAGGCTCTATTTACATGAGGACCCAATTTGTCTGACATTTTTTGGAAGCTTGTCTTAGTTCACCAATTCTATTATAAGTCCATCCTAATGGACGATCCATAAATCACCTAGGAAATTACAAACACATATGTTTTGTTGAGGTTCAATTCATCCTGAATTTACATAAGACGTATTAGAATTACGCGGGATTTTCCAAATACTTGTATACCATTTAAAATTATCGTTGAATTCACCAAATATGGATTGGTATAAATACAATGAAAGATCAGTTTTATTTTCAATTTGGTCAGTTATGAGCTCTCAATTCAGATCAATAACCTAGTTTCAAACCAGGAACAATCATTGTTGCATTGTCTACTGCTAGTGCACACTGTAGTAGTGCTATTCACTAAGAATATAAAAGTAAGTGATAATTTTTTTGAAGTGTTATAATATTATTCATCTCAATCTGTTTGTAATTTTTAGTTCATTCTTATTGAGTGGGGAGACCTCACTCGGACATCTAGACTATAGGTCGGCCTCTATGGACAATGAATCATATAGTCTAATATCTATTATTACTTCTTAAACAATAAATAGTTTTTTGCAGCTTTTATTTCATTGGAGATGTCAAATAGGAAGAAGGGTACGAATCTTGAATGTGGTGAAGGCCAAGAGAGTCCAGCAAAATGTAGAACCTTAACTGCGTACTTTAACAATGTTTTTGGTGAAAATGATGAAGGTACGTCATCACAAATACAACTACAACTACAACTATAAGATTCACAACCTACATTGAATATTGAAGAAGCCAAGGAATGTGATATCTTAGAGGACAGTGACCTTGAAGAAGATTATCTGGTCGATAACCAAGGTAGCGGGAATGAGATAATCAACAAGAGTGACAATGTTGTAGATGATGATGATGCATAGAAGGGGAAAAGAAAATCCAAATTAAAAAAAGGGCCAGGAAGGGGATATGCCGACGAGGAGTTTTAAAATTTGATTGGGTGTTAAAGTATCCATTCATTGAACCAGTGGAGATTCCAGATAAAGATAAGCCTCCATTAGAATGTAAGTGTAATATTTCTAGTTGGAAACATAATAAGGAAAAGAGGTTGAAGCTAAAACTTGACACCATAGAGAAGCATATCAAAAAAGCTTATGAGAAACAAATCATAGATGGAATTGGAAAATCAGTGATAAGATGGAAAACAAATGAGAAATGTCAGCATGTTAAGAATGCTTTATTATATAATGTGCATTGGAAAACACAACAGGTGAAGCTTCGAGAATGTAAAGGTTTTATTTAGGTTATCTTAGAAAATAAATGGCGGTAGAACAACTAGGAAAGGTGTTCAGTTAAGTGTTGATTTTTACCTTTTGAGAAGAGACTGTTCTATGAAAGACTACCCACAAATGAGTTCTTTATTAGAATGGTTGAAATTTCCAAATTATCCTCGCAGTCATTGGTTAGTAAACAATGGATGGGAATGGGAAAGTTATCCTACTGAGGTTCAAAAAATATATGTGAAGGAAAATATGAGAGAGTCAAACTTTATTGCATTATATTTAGACAAAGTTACGCCTATAGATAATATGTCTTGGGTATGCATGCATTTTTATACTATATAGAATCATGTTTGTCGACCTCATCTACTATCTTTTGTTAAAATGAAGGAGAGTGTGATAGCGGAAGTTGTATTTCAACTAGTTAATAGTTCTTTAATTAAATATGGAGGTATGGATGAGTTGACGATTGCCAGAAATTTGATATGTGTAGGAGCAGATGGAGCTTCAATTATGTAAGGTCAGAGGAACGGTCTTTGTGAAAAGCTACAAACTTATTGTTCACCCTACATGATTCCCATTCATTGCATGACCCATAAAATGAATCTAGCTTTTATAATTGTGAGAACCTATCCTCTAGTGACTAATGTTGAATATTTATTCAGAGAGATCTACTCATACTTTGTTGAAGTCCCAAACAGTTTTTGGAATTTCAAAATTTTTCCAATGGAATAACTGATGGGAACAAGCTTCTAAAGGATGTTGATACCATATGGATTTCCTTGGATGGACCAGCACATCTAGTTTATTCAGAATATATCCATCCTTGATTGGATTAATGTACAGACACCGCCTCACAGTAGAGAATCATCACCTCACGGTAGAGAATCAGAAAGTTGTTGAGTTGTTTTGTAGGTTAAGTAATATAGAGACAATCTTAGATTTAGCAGGTCTTCTCCCCATGCTAGAGGAAATAAGTAATCTTGTGAAAAAATCCCAACAAAGATCTATGTATATTGTTGAATATAATAAGATACGTAAACTGATATGTTTGATCCTCAATGATCTCTATAGGTCCAGACGAACATTACATCATGAAAAAATTATTAAGTGGAAGACACTAAAAAATTTGGACAATCCTGATAGTTTTATAGATCAATGCAGAGGGGGAGTTATATATCAGAATACGTAGATGAGAGATTCCAATGTACCACATCACCACGATCACAGCACTAGGTTCAAAGTGCCCTAAGAAGAAAGAAGTAAGTGTTACAAGGGAAGATTTTAGGAAGATTGTTGAGTCTGTAACTGTTTCTCTAAAGGAAATAGGCATTTCTCTTTCCAAAGATATTAGAGACTGATTCCCTTGTGAGAATCTACTTGAATCCATGTCTATTGTATTTCCTCAATATTGGAGTCTCAACAATCCAACTCATTATCGTCAGAACCTAACTCTTTTGATACACCAATTTTGCAAATCTATATAATTAAATGGACAAACTATAAATAGAATTTTAAATGAATCTATGCTTAGAGAGAAATCAGCCCATTTTGCAATAACTATGAGGGAACAATATAAAAAAATGGACAACTCGGAAAAGAGGGATCGGTAACTAATCTGTGGACAATTCTAGTTCAGAGTGAAATTTTGTGTAATTTAATAGCATAAATTTTCAAACTTTCTGATTTATGTCAGAACGTGATATTGGGTTTGATGGAGGATGAGAGAGTTTTCAATGCTTTGGAGTTCCTAAACTCAAAGATAAGAAAAAAATAGACAAGAATTTGGAAAATTCCTTAAGGTTGTGTACATCTAAGTATGATGTTAAAAGTTTTCCTTATCATAGGGCACTAGAAATATGGACATCCAAATGTGAAAGAAGAGGGGTGGGAAACAATTCAAACTAAAGTGAGACAATTAGCAATGGTGGAATGAATGATAGTGACACAAGCACTGGTATCTTTAAGATGCAGTCAAGTAGAGGTATGTAGAGTGAAGAAAACATGGAGAATAATCAAGGAAGCTCTTAATTTGAGGATGGGGATGATGGGATGCTTTGGAAAGTTTAAGAGATTTAGCACTAGCAGTTGCCAGGTATTTATTAAACTTATCAATGTATTCTATCATTCATATTACATAATCTTTAATGTGTTACTGGTTGATGATATTCTATGTTTTTGTCAATGGCATTTACTATTAATATATAATTGCATTTTTCAAATTTCTATTTATAGAAAATAGAAACAACATAATGATAATATGTTTATTGATAGAGTAATGTTTATTTATACATGGTGGGATTTTCATTATTTATCTCAAGTTATAACCATACAATTCATTCAATACACAAGTCTATGTGATTATGTATGCAATAGTGTATCTATTTCATCTACCCTCAAGAGCCAAGAGTCAATACAAAATATTAGAATTCTTTGTAAATGACCTTGAATTCCCTTTTATAGAAATAAGGGAGCAACAACAGTTTCAGGTCAAATTGCAAAATGTCAAGACTTGACATCAAAATAAATTAGCAAAGTACTGAAGCTATTGGCCCATCAACCTCTTTCCACCTCATCACTTGTCCTTCTTCAAGAACTCATTACAAGTTTACAAGCCTGAAGGTGTGCATCATAGGTTGGATTAGTAATTGCTGCTTTTTTTCCTATTCATAAAATAGAGTTAAAACTTAATTCAAGTCATGACAAATTGCAAATAGAGAAAATCAGAAAACCTTGCAATTGCAAATAGAGTAAAGCAGAAAACCTGAAAGAATTTGGGAATACAAATTTACAAGCCTAAAGTTGTGCATCATAGGTGTTGGTTCTCAAATCAACAGATTGGATTTCCTATGGACTTGCCAATCCAATGCTTGGAAACCCAAGTGATTTGGCCAACTAACAAGTCACAACCAAGGCAAGGTTGGAACTTCTGCATTTTTGGCTTTGCAAAACCAAGGCTGGTAGGCCTATACCTTGACTTATCCTTCAAGTTACAAGGCTTTGTATAGAATATAAGAAACACTTCAACCTTCTCTCTCAAGTATGGCAAGGAACTTGAAAGAAATCTAACTGAAAACAATATATCATAAACTATAAACTGAAATACTTTGAGTAATTGAAAGAATGTTTAGTAAATATGTATGTAAATTGAAATGTATAGATAGATAAGATATCACAAAACTATAACAATGAACTGAATAACTATAATCCAAATAATAATTAGACTAGTGCCTTATTCTGTCACGGGCAATAGAGTCGAGATCATTCCAATCTTATGTTCAACCTCAGAGACAGTTTTACAAGAAAAATTATCACTTCAAAGGTGTTATGGAATGTACATGAAACCTAAAAAAAATTCAAAGATATTTCAAAAGGGTAATACTTCTGAGATGACAGACCAATTGACTAAGGCCTCAATCAACAGAATTTAACCATGTAAAATGAGAAAACCAATTGAAAATATAGACTATGAATCAAATCAGGAAGCATGCACATCAAACTATCACTTTGAAGA
>MU226509.1:741855-754116 GCA_018584345.1 Thuja plicata
ATATATATATATATATATATATATATATATATATATATATATATATATATATATGTTTGAGTGGATTTTACACCTCTTTAGGGTGAAAAGACACAACTCTCATTACAAATTATTTTGGAAAAACAATAAACTAACTAAAAAATAACTACCTAACTTTCGGATTTGGCTTTGGTCAAAAATCCAAAACACCTTGTGAAAAGCTAATATGTCTATTGGAGATAGGAATTTTGATTTCCCGAACTGGGTCATTTTTAGATTTTTAAAATTCGACCATCTTTATCCTCTGTCAAAATCATCTTTGTAGCAGGTCTAAATTCCAGCATTTTCTGAAGGCTTTGATTAGTTAGTTCTATTTATTTGTGTCATAAAGCTTCCTTCCTTTGATGTTTATTTTATGGAGAAACATGCTTCTTGATAATGGATTGGGACTTCTAAATTATCAAAATTTAGGGTACCACCAATAGGTTGGCCATTGGATTAGCAAATGCTGCATTTTTCTTCTTCATAAGATTTAGTTAAAACTTAATCCAAGCCCTGAAAAATTACAAATAGGAAAATATGAAAAACTTGAAATTACAAATAGATAAAAGAAGAAAACCTGGAAGAATTTTGGAATAGAAACATTATGAAATCATTGTGTCAATTTTTGTAGGGTGCTCCACTCTCCATCTAATGGAAGTCCAATTTGTTGTAACGGATGGTAAGTGACCTACAAATTTGTAAGAAATTCATATTTGGAAGATAAAATTAACACCATTGTTTCATCCTATGTTGTATTAAAGCTTATCAATGGTTTGATGAAATCGAGAAAGCCCGCCTCACTTGCATCCTTAGGAAGCAAGTCTAAATCAGACTTTTTCTCCTCCATCTTTTTTTTTTCCTGAAAGCAACATTTCCAATGTATTTATTTATTGTGTCAAAACTCCTTGGAAAACCAATATCTATTGATTCTTGTACCTTTCACTTTATTTTATTCATGTTTTTTGCAGCCATATCCAGACATTCCTATGCTTCCCATAGTTTCACACATTTTTTCGTGATAAATGATGCCTTTAGTGAGGCATCAATGCGGTTGTCGATTCCCTTGGATGCCAAATAGTTGTTACTGGCTTATTAAACTATTCACAAAATTTGTTTTGCAATTATCTCTTTTGAATAAACATTTATGTTCTGAGAAATGTATTGATTAAGCTTCTTATAATGTACTCTCAGACTTTCATTCAATTGTAACGACAGACACAACTGGTCATTCCTCTACATTATTTTCCCCAGATTTTATATTTTATATACTTCATTGTATGATTCAGATTTTCATTCCATATATCTTGGGAAGATTTAATTGTATATTTTGCCTTATGCAGCTCTTGTGCCAAACTTTCACCATTTTTTCTTTCTTCTTCTGCATTTTCTTCCCATGGTTTTGTTCTTTTCATCTAAAGGTCCAATTGATTCTTTAATTTTTTTGTTGAGGCAGAAATAACCTCCAACCTTTTGTATAATTGTGATGAAGTGGCTCTTTCATAATCACATTTTTTATGCTTTCAACCAATCTTTGCTTCAGTTCATTTAGTTCTGCCTTCGTCTAATCATTCTATAAAATTAAAAATGCATAGGCAAAAATTTTTATCATTTTCTATAATTCAATACTCTTGTTATTTTTTTCTTTCCTCTTTGTTTTTTCATTTTCTATTTCTTCATGTAGATTTTCTATTTGCCTCTCCAACTTATTTTTCTCTCTCTCCATCTTGAGCAATGATGTGTAGACCACTTCGTTAGTCTTTTTGGACACATTAATTTTGTCCCTATTTTGAACTCTACAAAAATCCATTTGGATGGTGCTAACGTGAAATTCAGAGGGATCTATCTGACTCTATTGTTGATTTTTATTTTAATTTTGGGGCATAACAACCATGTACTCCACTATATATTTTTGTGTGTCATATGTGTAAAATACCTTGTTCGATGTAGGTAGTTCCTTTATAGCTGTAGTAGCTATGGCACTCTCCATTCACTTCTTATTTTCTTTATTCATATTTGCTATGTCTGAAAATTGATGAAGGTGAGTATTACATTGAAAATCTAGTGTTGTTGAGGCAATTGAAAGTTTGAATGGTGAAATAGCACTTGCATTGATGTAGGCACCTCCACCTAAGCCTGTGGTTTTAACTAATGCAATTTGAGGATTAGCAATACCCATTCCTAATCTTGTCCTAATCTTGTCCCACTGTCACGTATAATTGTAGTTGTTAGAATCTTTTGAGGGGTTCATTCTGTAGCTGCAAACAATACCTTTGGAGCAGAAATTGATGGAGTTGGAGTTGTCACAACCTTTTTCTTCTTCACAATGCCTTGATTACTGGGATCTTGTACAATATATTCTACTATTGGTCTCTTGTGAGAGATTTCTTTTTGTTTCATTTGTTCACCATAACTAGTAGTACTAGTACCTATACCATCCCCACCACTAGAAGTAGCACTTGATTCACCACCATGTTCTGGTTGTGATTCAATTTGAGTGTCTATAGAATCTAGATTGAAGCTCTAACAAAATGAGGTACATGTGTACTAGTATACCTTCCCATGTTGATTCAACTCCAATAAATGGTGATCCACTATGTTTTCTTGGAACTTCTACCATCGGTGGAAACCACTTGCCTTGTCCTTGGGTCCCCAAACCACCACCTTCAAAACATATTTTTTCCATTATGGATGCCCCTTTAGTATATGTTTGTTTTAGGGGCTCACTCAAAATAGTTTTTTTCGCAAAGTCTGCAATAGCTGTTAGAGTGAGACCTGAGGGTGTATCCTCCTAATCAACATCATCTAGGTCATCATGATTATATGATTCAGTGGGATTCTCTTTATTCCACAATTCGCTAAACTCATAATCTTCTGGTAAGTCATCAAGATCTACACTAGTCTTTGGTTCACCTAGATTCTTCCTCATAGTCCAAAAATCATTGGCTTTTTTTCAAGTCCAATTTTTGTCTACACAAGCTCTAGGTAGAGTTGGTGGAATTTATTTTTTGAGATGGAACATCATCTTTCTTGTAAAAATTGTTGGATCTCCTGATTTGTGGGTGTAATATTTTGTTAGAAGCATTTTCCTCCATCATAATTTGTGTTGACAATTGTTCTAGATAAATATTTTTGTCAGTAACAGTTTTCTCCATCACTTTTTTGGCCTCATCCCACAAATCTTTTTTTTCAACATTTCTAGCAATGGTTTACTTTCATGTTGAATTATACTTACAATGTTCTTATTCTCCACAAGCCTTGCTTCAATGATGTTTCTTGGATCATACTTCTAGTAGCTTTCAACATCAAAATTATTTTTTTGAAACATTCATGTGCCACATTGGATGTTTTTCTCTCAAATGTGAAAACTCCAAATGAGAAAGGTAACAAAGGAAATATGGTCTTCTTTTGCTAACCAAGAAAGAGAAAGCATTTGTTCTCTCCATCTACCATAAATATTCCAATACAAATACCCTCTTTGTCACATGTATTAGAATTTTTTAGGGTGTTACTCCTAATCCATAAAACCTTAACACGTTATATTCTTCCATGAGGAACTAGTCAACCAATTGTATTTGAGTTCCCAATTGAATGCAATCTCTACAAGACACGAGCAATCTAGCATTGGAGTGTTTGTAATTGCATGATACATTGGTGCCAAAAACAAGTCTACAAAATGGTTGTAGTTCCTTTTGTTACCATGAATCCTTATCTTAGGGTTCCATTCATGTATTGGTCACACCATTCTCTTCCCATCATTATTATACACCTTAATCTCAAGCTTGTTGGTCTCAAACTTTCTATGATATTTTTCTATAAGAAGATGGCACAAGTAGTTTGTGAATCTAAATGTCTTATAGGAACCCTTTCTAATCATTACAAATTGTTTGTGCATGGATTGAACAATGTGGTCAAAAAAATTATATCTAACTCGTTGAGCTTTATAATGTATATTAAATATAATTTCAAGAATGCTTGCACCCACTTCCCTATTATTTTCCAATCCAAGACAAAATGTTAGCAAGGCAATAGTATTCTGAACCCATGGCACAAAAATATCAAAATTATAAGGAGGCTTATGATTCTGATCCAATTTGTTACTGTCCACTATTAGACCTTTGATAAGTTGAGTTTTGTTTTCTTGATTGGTTAATTCATATACCTTTGCAAGCTTTTCTAGGTCAATGTGGATGTTTGAGTTTATTTTCTAAAAGCCCTAGGTCCAATAAACTTTTAAATTCTTCCTCGGTGATGGATAAAATTTCCTCTTAGGTGTTTTATTAACAATTGCTTTTCTATTTTCATCATAATTATGGGCACATACCATGACAATTTCTGGGCAAGGGAAAACCTTACGTAACATCATTTGTCCCAATCCAACATCTCATGATGTAATTTTATTTGTGTGTGCTCCTAGTGTAGTGTTAAAAACATTATATTTTTCCCTGCCACTGATACTTCCTACCTTATTCTCCAATGCAAATCTTATTTCTAGTGTGGTTCACTTACCATGGATTATATGATCATAAATATCATGGTTTTCATCAGTGAAACCTAGTATTGTAACCAATTGAGTACAATATATATTTTCTAATATTTCTTTTGATGTGTCTTTTAATCTCCCCATCATTGGTAATGGTCAAAAAATGGTGGACTATGGTAGAACTAAACAAGCTCAAAAATTTAAACCCTCAACCCCTAATTCTACAATCTAAACCACGAGATTCAAAAACAAAAAACACGAGATGTATGTGTTTTGTATTTTGCCCAGATTTTTATTTTAGAATGATGAATAAACACTGGCGTAGGCCACGGATAGACTCTATTGCATCCCTCGATCTCATAGTCATTTGTGAATCTCCTTGGTTAACTTGTTAGTCCAAAGACCAATTTGCATTAAATTCAAAAGCCTCAAAGCCTAAAGGGCAAAATTTGTAGAATCGTATTATTCCTAGGATAAAGTTTTAATAATTTTATTCTTTGTCTCTAAAAACTGACACGTGTCACTTTTCCAGAGACCTTTTGAAGATTTTTTATGCTTAAAAAAATTGACCCAAAATAGAACTTATGTCATTGATCTGCTATCATCCAATGGTGAATAAATTGATTACAGTTAGTAAAGTATGTTGGAATTAATGGGAAGTAGTACTGAGAGGGGAGGGGTGAATCAGTACCTCTAAAATGTTTAGCACCTTACACAATTCATCATTAGTAATCATTCAATTCAAATTTACCAACCACTACTGTTATTCTTTCTTATACATCTAATGTTTTTTCACAATCTTTAATAGTTTTCAATCATTCATAGAAACATTCATGAAATTGACAAACACATAACACAAGATATGGTATCACAGAAAACTCCTATTAGGAAGTAAAAACTGCGGTGGGGATGGCACCCACAAAACTTCACTATCTGCAGAATGGAAGGGAGTTGGTTAAGGCTTACAATTTGATCACTTCTAATGATCTACCCTATTAAAAGTATTAAGGTGGAGACCTATTAAGATCTACTCTGTTAAGAGATTTTGCAACACTGATTTAAGTGTGCACTCAGTTATGAGATTTACAATAGGATGGTTAAGCCCACCTTTCTTGAAAGGATTTCATTAGTGTACTACACTTGTTAGAATGAGTACAAATGTTGACCTGACTGTATGCAATCTACTATTGCTGATTTACAGATCCATTAAAGCCTTTACAATAATAATAACACCTTAAGTGATTGATGAATACCTTTTCTCTGCTTGTTGGTAGCCTCTATTCTATTCTTGAAAACTGATTTGAATCTGTTTGTGTTCTTCTGCATGAATTCTCTGTCTGGTCTTTAGTTTCTCTTCATGGCTACTATCTTCATTGAACAATTTTTTTTTCTCTCAATGGATTGAGCACCTATTTATACAATTATTTGACCTATCTTGGAATTCACGTATTACAATGTTAACTCTTAGATCCAAGGTTTACAACTTGACCTTGATATTTAGTTTGCATGTTTTAAAACAGTAAAAATAATTAAAACAATAACAATTACATTGCTTCCTTTGCACATAATGGATTTAAAAGAAAATCAAGAAGTTATAAATACAACTTCAATGATTTATCTGATGTAGAAAGTCAAATCCACTTTTTGCAAAATGTAACTGACTGTCGGTTCTTGATCGTCAGTTTGAACTTGCAGTCTGTCAGCGTTCCTTGACTGAATTATTTGTTAGGTTCCCTGTATCTGGTGGGTTCCTCTCTTTGTTGTACTATCGGGTAGCACTATTTTTACTCGTCGAGTATCATTTACCTTCTTGTCATCGCGTAACACTTAATAGTGTTTTTCGGGTAACCTTGGAGTTGGATAGTGGTGTGCCCTGTCTGTCAGTGTAGAGTAAACCGATGGTGCAGATCATGTTTTTCTTTAAGCATACTAAAGGAAAAATATAATGCCTTCAATATCCCCCTTTGACATTAGTATCAAAAACTGATTTGTGCATAATACTGAAATTATTACACCATGTTTATATCCTTGTCATAATATGACTCCCCCTTACTGTGTGCATCGGTACATTGTATAAATGCATCGGTACAGTGTATGAATATGTACATGTATACTATTTGATATCTTTATGTACATTATTTCTCCCTTTTGTTTACTATACATATAATTTCCTCCTTTTAACTGAGGTGATGTACATATCAAATTCCCCCTTTCTTTGATATTGATGACAAAAATGTACAACTTACAATATGCCAAAATTGTGACAAAAATGTGTAACTTAAAATGTGTCAAATACGTTAGAATGAGTAATTTTTATATCTTCCATTAGTTTCTCTCAATGTTCTTTCAACTGTTCTAGTGCCATATGTTGCAGCTCTAGTCTTGCGTGCATATCATAAATGTTGTCTGTGACAGACATTTCAGGGGTGGAAAATAGAGTACTTGCCTATGTCATATTTTGTTGTAGGAGTGTAAGTGTCGGTAAGAGCTTAACTTGGAGCTCATTGACCTCATCTTTATACTTCATCTCTACAAAATGAATGTCTTGTCTCTGTTTCCTAGCCTATATGATTTGTTGATTGTGCAATTTAAGTGCTTCTTCTGTGTTGGCTAGATTTTGTGCACTGGACTAAATATCAACATCTATTTTTTCTATCTTGTTGGTATACTCCTTAGTGAGTTGATCTAAAGTGCACAATTTCTTGATTAAGGTAACAGCTTCTGATAAAATTGGGTCAATTGTACTTACCAATTTAGATAGCTTGACCTTTTTCAGTGCAACTTCCTGGCTTATCTTCTCTACAAGCTTGAATTCATACTTTTGTTCAAGTCTCTCTTCCATTGTCTTCTTAGCATCGGTATTATAAGATGTTATTGCATCTATGAGTATGACCATTTGATCAATAATTAGAGTGTTTTGATCAATATCTATGTCTGGTACAATTTGTTGAAGTATATTTCTTGCTACTTCCAGTACCTTGGCCTCTTTTGCCACTCTCTTCAGCTTGTCTTGAATGGATTTTCTCTCACAGAGCTTTGCATATTTTGTCAATGTTGTCGGATCCAATGTTCTTGGATCATAAACTGGAATCTCAATGATTTCATCCAGAGTTACTGGATTTTTATTCTTTCCTTTCTTCTTCTTTGAGATTTGAGGGGATGCAGATGTATGGACTACCATATCTAGTTCATTTGTTCACTCTTAATTGCTTGGGGAAGGTTTTTTTGATGATGCATCTTGTATTTTCTGCTCTGTGGGCACCTGTCGGTTATATGAAGATGTCTCTTCATTAACTTTGGGTGTTTCTGCAGAATGTGCTTCTGATTTCTTTTCAATCACATCCTTCTTGCCTTCTTCACGTTTCTCTGAAGGCTTGTCCCCTGTTTCCTTTTGAGTGTTTTCTTTATTTTGATCAATAGATGTATTCTTCTTATCATCGATTACAGCTTTCTCTGCAGTAGTATCTGTTGTCCCTTTGGCTTCTTCATCACCCTTGTCTCTGGGTGTGCTTGTTTCCTTTTTAGTTGATTCATTATTGCTCTCTAGTATGTTTATTGCCTTCATTAGGACATGCATGTTACTTTGAGTTGGGGCTCGGGCTTTGTCTGTATTGGTGTCCTACTCATCAATTAGTGCCTTGTTAGCAGTGACATCCTCATCTTTTTGTATATCTTGTGCAAGGTCTTGCACTATTGAGTGCATGATTGATGTGCCCTGCATTTTTTCATCAACAATGTCAACTATCTTTCCATCTAATGTCTTCAATACTTGATGGATTTGTTGATCCTTAAGTGTGATAAATATCACATCATCTTTCTTCTTTGGATCATTGTCGGAATCATAGTGAGTGATATCTTGGATATTATCATCCATGACTGTATCTAAGTTAATAGGCTCGTCATCACTTTCTTGATTGTCCAGAGCAATATGCTGAGGACTTGCACTTTCTATCTCTTCCTCTCTGTGAGGTGTGTTTGTGAGAATTAATTGCTTCTCAACACTTTTTGACTCTGCCGATAGATCCAAGAGAGGTCTCCATTTGGTTTTTGTTGTTGAATCCAGTTCTATAAACTTGTTCTCTAGTACTTTGTAAGCCCTTATTTTGGCTACAAATTTTCTTAAGTACTTCTATAGTACTTCTTGTATCTCTTCAAATTTGGATTCAGGAGGCATCAGTCTTACAAGAACTCATTCTCTTGCTTCTCTCTCCATTTGCAGGGCATATGACCATTGTTGGTATACCCTTTTACTAAGCTCTTAAGGTATTTTATTTTCAATTTCAGCAAGGGCATAATTGTTCTTGATCATTGATTTTATGACTGCCTCTTGTATTTTATTCTAATCCTCTGGATTCAGTGTATACCATTGCCTGATCCTTTTATTAGTCACTGTGCCATGAGTAGTAATTGATTTGGAAGCTTCATCTACCATTTGGTTTTTGAAGTTCTTCTTTACTACATCTGGTTCATCATCTTTGGTGTCATCCAAGTCAGCCTGTGTCCTAACAAACCTTTTTCTCTTCTTTGGTGGTGTGACTTTGACAGGTTTTTGTCTTGTTGTTTTTGTTGGTTGCTTCCTTATATAGGTCCTTACTTGACCTTTCTTAAGTGGTGTGTTATCGGTAGCAGCATTTTGACTTTGTGTTCTTTGCTTCTTTACATGAGGTGGAGATGGAGTTGTATCAGATTTAGTATCCTCTGTATCTGATTTCTTTTCTTCTATCTCTTTACCGATGGTGCCATGTTCATTGGTTTCCTCTTGTTGATCCTTCTCTTCTTCATAGACCAATAGAATCTTCTTGAGATTCTTAATCATTTTATCTTTCTTGTTTATAGTCTTCTTGACTTCTAGGCCATGTTTTATCTTAGATTTGGCCTCCTCATATGTACCAAACCTTGGTTGTTTCTTATCAATGGGCTCATTGATCAGTGCCTCAATTGCACTTGTAGCTAGATCAATATTGATCTCATAGTCTAATGGCGATAACCAAGCTATTCTTGGTACAACCAGTTTGATATGTGTGAAGTCAATGTTTGCCATGAAACATATCTACTCTTTGTGTTTTTCAACTAGTTGTTCAGGAATCCTAGTTCTTTCCATCATCTTTTCCTTGAACTCAAGGAAGTAAGCAGACATGATAGACTCAAAGTTGTCTCTAGTGACTTAATCAGTTCACTAATCTGGTGGGTTACCGATTTGGTAGAGTCCCATACAACTTTTCCTACTGAAGGAAAGCATTCTTGAAAATAGAATAATATACACATGATAAGTGATCCAAAATTACATGTGTTGCACTTTCCAAACCTGATTTTGATCATATTTTCATCAAGTTGTTTCAATAGGATCTCACACAGATCCATTTGAATTACTTTTTTTATAATCTTGTAAGTTGTGCTTACTATTGTTGCAGAAATGTTGTTCATTCTGCTAGCCTAAAATTTTTTGTAACCAATAACACATGCACCAAATTTTAACTCTTCATCAGTGATTGTGTTTACTTTGAGACCTTTGTTGTCTCCTTTTGCATTAGTGAGTTTTGTAACTTCTTTCATGGATGGATGTTTGTGTGCCCTAGGCTTGTCGGTTATCGGATAACCAGTGACAGCATGAAGAACATCCTTTTTTATTTGCTTGGGTTGGTCTAGCCATAGTTTGTTGTTATGCATCCTACTCAAGACTAACCTAATCCATTCTGTCTTGAATTCCCTCAGGAAATGTAGGGCATTGGTTAACCCTTTGACCTCCAAGTGTTTGTGTTCTTTCAATTTTCCTTCGGTATCACATAGATTCTTAAAAGCTTCATCTATTTCTAGATCACCTATCTCTGTGATCTTGCAGTGAATATAAGACCTAATGTCTTCTATGAGCAAAACCCTAGGCAAAATTTTTGAAAATGCGTTGGCTTCATCGGGTTTCGATGCAATTTCTGGATAGATTTTGTACTTAGGTTCTACACGTGCTATTCTTGATTAGTTTCACCATATTCTTCTTTTCATTCTTCAACTTAGCAGTTCTTGATGTGGTTTCCATTGTTTTTCAATTAGTTAGGGTTTTCTCAAAATTAGGGCTTTCTTGACAAAATAATGACAGAGATCTTTTGGTGCCTTTGGTACTTACTTTGATTCACAATGGTGATAAGGAATCTGTTCTCTGTGTGCTAAATCAATCTGTAGATGATTTTGCTCTCTGCTCTTTAATCTCTTTGATGTCTCTCTACTTTCTCTTCAAATTGCGGGTGAAAAATGAAGTTGTCCCGTCGACTATTTATAGACTTTTTGACCTAAGTATTTGCATTAAATGCTCAACAACTCATCAGGACGTGAAGACAGGTTTCGTCAGGAGGATGTTTCCAATCATCGTCGGTGAAGATATGATGCTTAGGGTAGTTGTTTAACCACTTTGATTTTACCGACGGATATCGGTGTTCTGTCACGACCACTTTTGAACTTTGCTTTCTTACCGACGGTTGTCGGGTTACATTGGCAATTTACAATATTTACTAGTGGACCGACAATTCCCGGTAAGCATAAACAACTCATTATTGTGTTCACCGATGATTTTTGGTAAGTGTTTACCAATGGTATTGCATTCTTAGATTAGTAACAAGTAAAGTATTATGCATCTTTGGTTCATGCAGATTTTGATTATCTATCAATTTATGTAATGGAACTGATGCAAAATAGAACTTGGTATAGTGCAGTTCCATACTTACTTGTTCAGCTCAAGTAGGGTTGGTGGTGTCACCAAATCCATTGGATGGGGTGTCACCATTTGCATTGCTTGGTCCAGCTTCATCATTGCTTGAAGCTTTTATCCACATTTTGTCTCTTTACCTCTGGATATCTTCAATGGTATTACCATTGGGATATGTGCTTATTTCTGTCAATCTATCTTTGCAATATTTCTTGAGATGACCAACTTTATGATAGTGTAAGCATGCCATTTTGGGGTTTGACCAGCCTCTAGACCTTTTGGTCCAT
Organism: Thuja plicata; assembly: GCA_018584345.1. Classification (NCBI taxonomy): domain Eukaryota; kingdom Viridiplantae; phylum Streptophyta; class Pinopsida; order Cupressales; family Cupressaceae; genus Thuja; species Thuja plicata. The sequence goes on from MU226509.1 coordinate 753,338, forward strand.
GCTCTCATGTAGTTTTCAGCAATGTGACCATATCTACCACATGCTATACATTTTTTCCAAGTGTTGTAATCCCATACATATTGATTATCGATTCTCTTTGGTTGATAAGGAACTTCTTTACCTTTTGGCTTCCATGCTTTCCTTTTATTTTTCCAACATTCTTCAGATGTGTGCCCATTCATCTTACATGTAGGATAGTATTTATCCATGTAGGTTTCCTTCTTTGGCTTTTCTATCTTGCTCTTGCATTCATAAGCCTTATGTCCTTTCTTGTTACATTTATAACAAAATCCTATGAATGAAGGTGTAGGTGTAGATTTAGGAGTACCTTTTATTTTACCTCTGCATGCATTTGATGTGTTCCCTTGCTTTCCATAGTGCTTGCATGTTAGTTTTCTTGATCTCAGATTTTCGTAGACATTCTTTGGATCTGATGATTCTCCATTTTCAGTAAAGCCTATACCATTGTTAATGTTGACTCTTTGTTGTCCCTCAAGAAAATCATCCATTCTTTTATTGCTTTCTTTAGCCTTTCTGATAATCTCATTATGATGTTGTTGAATTCTAACCTCATGCTTTAGCTTTTCATTTTCTTCTCTTAGTTCACCGATAATCTGTATTCTCTCAATGAGTTCCACATTTATGTTGTTTTCTTCTTGACTCATAAGGATAATCTGATTTGTGAGATCATGGTGATGCTCAGCATGTCTTTGAATTTCCATTTCCTTTTCTTGTAGTTTCTCTGAAATCTTCCTTCTATCATCAATAGCAAGTGTTCT
>MU226509.1:774483-787775 GCA_018584345.1 Thuja plicata
TAAATATGCAGAGTATACCAATCAATCCAGAAATGCATATGTGAAATGTAAAATAGTAAAGTAATAAACCATACACACATAACACATGGATTTTAATGTGGAAACCCTGTTAAGGGAAAAACCACTGAGACCGGTACCCCAAATTTTCACTCTTCTGAAGTGAGCCCTGTTAGGAGCCAACCCTGTTAAAGGTTACAAACACACTGTTAGGTGTGACCTTGTTAAAGGATTTTATACACAGAGGTTGTCACTTAGTATTGGGAAACTCAGTTTGCTACCATCCTTGAATCATCCTCCTTCTTAGACTGTCAATAGGCTTTAGGAAAATCTAGTGGTACTTTCATGAATCAACCCTTTTGGCACTCCTTGGGATGTATCTTAATATATAGAAGATTGTTAAGTTCTTCTCTATTAAGAGACTTGATGCTTCAATGGTTAAACTGAAACACTATGACCTGTTTCTAATGCAACTTGAATTACAGATTTTTAGATCTATTTAAGTACATTACGTCTCTGATCAATGTATCAATTCAATTCTTTGTGCTCCACACTTTCTGCTCTGTGATGTTGTGCTTCACTGTTCATCGGTGTCTGAAGAATTCTTTAGCTCTTCTTCAGCTTGATTGATCAGGACTGTATGAAGTTATCCTTCATCAATTTCTCTTCAGCATCCTCTTTCTATTCACTCCCCTTCCTATGTATGTGATTACGGAAATGAATTATGCTTGTCTCTTATATAGACATGATATTCACTGTTCTTGAATCTTGATTCTTGGCATGAAAAACAATCCTGCCAATATGATTTAAAGCATAACTCCTAATTTATCTCATAGTTATCTTCTTGCCAACTGTACAAATCTTCTTTAAATCAATCACTTAACTCTGGTTGAATAAAACAAATAAAAAAATCAGTTAAGTCTATCCTTAAGCTCTGCTCGCTAGATATTTTTTCATTTTTTGAACTCTTTGTTATGTCGGTCAACTCTGCAGTTAGTCGTCAGTGATAGCTGCCAGTTCCATCAGTGCGACTCTAGTCAACTTCAAGATCTTTGTCCGTCAGGCATCATTGGATTTTGGTCATCGGGTAACTCTATTTTTGGCTCATCGGGCATCCTATAATTTTTCTTTGTCAAGCAACACCATCTTCTGCTCGTCGGGTATCACTATGACTTTTGTTCTTTGCCTTTACCGATGGTATGCACTTCATCGGTGTTGTCTGTCACTTAGTGAATACTTAAATTTTATGCATTGCTGAAAGCATAACCTTTGTTCCATTGATTCTCTAAAGTCTTTGGCATTATGTACATGACCGTACAGATGATATCAAGTTGACATCAATGACAATACAAACCATTAACTGATTTAATGCCTTGCATTATCTTCAACTTAACATTTATCAAACATTCAATCAGTTACATGTCATCAATACTAGGATATAATAATTAAAGAACATTACATTCCCCTTACATATAACCCTATTATAGTATGTGCACTGATATATCAAAGGTCTACCATAATGAATCTTCATTACAATATTGTCATCTTGTAACATCAAATACAAGTGTTCATTTTCTAAGAAGTTGTAACTTTTCTGAAATGTACATAGGATGGATGAGCCCATAAATATCTTTACTATAGTAATACAAATCAAAAATTACATTTCAATCATACCAAGATTTTTCCTAAAGTGGTCAACTTTCACCTTGGGAAGTGCTTTGGTAAGAATATCTCTAGTTTGATCTCCTGTACTAATATATTTCAACTGAATCACTTTTTTTTCAACCATATCTCGAACATAGTGATAACAGATTTCAACATGCTTGGATCTGTCATGAAACATGAGATTCACTGATAGCTTGATACAACTCTGGTTATCACAATGGATGGTAGTTGGATTTAAAGGTTTACCAAATAATCCAACAAGTATTTTTGTTATCCATACTACTTCTATGGCAGCCATCAAAGATACAATGTATTCAGCCTCTGTGGAACTTTGAGCCACTGAAGATTGTTTTCTGCTAATCCAAGATACCATAGTTGATCCCAAACTAAAACAACATCCTGATGTGCTTTTTCAATCGGTCACACTCCCAGCCCAATATGAGTTAGTAAATCCATGAAGGTCCAAGGTTGTCTTTTCATATTTAAGTCCATAGTTCAAAGTACCCTAAAGGTATCTCATTATATGTTTTGTAGCCACGAGATGAATCTCTTTAGGTTCACACATGATCTGACTTAATGCATTTACTGCAAAGAAAATATCTAGTCTAGTATTTACCAGGTACATTAGGGAACCTTTTATTTGCCTGTATAGAGTAGGATCTATTGGTGGAGATTCTGATGCTACTTCCTTTAACTTGTGAAAGTTAGCTTCCATAGGTGATGACAGTGGTCTACAGTTCAACATATCAAATCTCTTCAATATGTCAAGAGTGTATTTTCCTTGATTTAGGATAATACTATCTGATTTCTGCTAGACTTCTAAACCAAGAAAGTAGTGTAATATACCTAAGTCTTTCACATCAAATTCATTTGTTAAATCCTTCTTGCATTGATGAATAAGATGATCCTCTCGTGTAATCAATAAATCATCAACATATAGGATTAATATCAACATGTTGCCTTTACTCTATTTGAAGTAGAGATTTGGGTCAGCATCATTCTTGGAAAACCCTAACTTCATAAGATAGCTATCAATTCTCTCATACCAGGCTCTGGGAGTCTATTTAAGTCCATATAAAGCTTTATTTATCTTACACACATGAGTTTTGGAATTGTGAATCTCAAAAACTTCAGGTTGCTCTAGGTATAATTCTTCTTCATTGGTTCCATTTAGGAAGACAATATTTACATCCATCTGATGCACTTTCCAACCTTTAGAAGCTACAATGTCTAGGACTGTTTGAACTTAAGTATTTCAGGAAACAGGAGCAAAAGTTTCATCTTAATCAATCCCTTCCTTTTGTGAAAAACTTCTAGCTACAAACCTTGCTTTGTACTTCTCTATATTTCCATCTGTAGCATGTTTGATCTTGAACAACCACTTAGAAGTGACCACTGATTTCTCTTTGGGTTTGGGCACAATGTCTCATACATTATTCTTTATAATAGATTGATATTGTTTTGTCATGGAATCTTTCCATACTTGCTACTGAATAGCATCTAGAACATTTGCAGGTTCTGATTTTGAGAGTTCACTCACTACGGCTACATAACTAGATAGCCTTGCAAGTATTTTACTTTCTCTGAATTTCCTTTAAGGAGATCCATAAGACTTGGCTTCTTCTATTGTCTTAGTGTCCCAGAGAGGTCTCTTTTTGGGATTTACCAATGTTGATAGTTTTTCCTTATTTTCTTCTTCCTTAGAATGCTCCCTCTAAATTTCAGGTGTAAATTCCTCTTCTGGAAAGGCATGTGTTTCTGGTTCTAAGGAATTTCTAGCTCTAGAGAATCCTATGTCTTCCTCAAAGACTACATCCCTACTTAGTTCAATCTAATTTTGACCAGGTATATATATTCGGTATGCTTTTGAAGTTTCACTGTATCCTACAAAAATACCTTTCCTTCCAGATGGTTCTAACTTTGTTCTCTTTTCTTTGGGTACATGTATGTATACTAGACAACCAAATATCCATAGGTTACTAATGTTTGGTTTTTCCCTTGAGAAGGCTTCTTTAGGAGTTTTACTATCGATGTGAGAGTGTGGACATCTGTTTTGAATATATACTGTAGTATTTGATGCTTTTTCCCAAAGAGAAGTGTCAAGGTTTTGATCAAGAAGCATTACTTTGGTAGCTTCAATAATTGTTCTATTTTTTTTTCTTTCAGCAACCCCATTCTATTGAGGGTTGTAAGGAACAATGTACTCCCTCTTAATCCCAACATTTTTGCAAAATTCCTTAAAGATGTCTGATGTATATTCTTTACCGTTATCTGTCCTTAGGGTCTTGATTTTATTTCCATAAAAGTTTTCAATAAGTGATTTAAAGTCTTTGAACATTTTTAGAATCTCCTCAGATTCTTTATGTTTAAGGAAATATATCCAGGTCTTCCTAGATAAATCCTCAATAAAGATTACATAGTATTTACACCCTCCTATTGATGGAACAGACATTGGTCCATGCAAGTCTGAATGAACTAACTCTAATACATTGTCTGTTTTACTAGAACTATTTGGAAATGCTCCTTTTGGTGTTTTTACCTAAAGCACAACCTTTGCATGCACCAGGGTGGTATTGTTTAAGTTTTGGTAATCCAGTGACTAGTTTTCCAATGAAAGATGGGGCTTTGTAATTTACGTGTCCTAGTCTTCTATGTCATATCTCATTTGTGTTAGTGATTTCATTAATTAGGACTTGGTTTGTATCTATACATAATTCATATAGAAAGCCTTTCCTTCTACCTATGGTTAGGGATTTCTTGATAGTAGAGTGCTTTGGCCAAGCCTTTTACTTTGTCATCCATAAAGGTTACTCTATATCCATTGTATTCAAGTGTTGAGATAGATACTAGATTCCTTTTGATGCCTGGAACAAATAGTACTCCAGTAATTTGAATGGAATTTCTAGTCTTTAGTTTGATGGTGCATGTCCCAATACATTTTACTGGATAAGCTGAATCGTCTCCAATAGTGACTTCCTCATCGGATTATTCTACCATAGAATCTAGTAGTTCTCTGAATCCTGTCACATGTCTTGAGGAACCACTGTCTATAACCCAGTGCTTTTATTTGAGACTTGGTTTGAAAGTGCAGAGTAGAACACAAACTTCTCATTTTTAGGTTCTTCCTTAGTCTTCTTCTTCTTTATTTTGGTAAATTAAGCCTGATGCTTTTTGTATGGACAATTAAATACATAGTATCCATATTTATCACATCTAAAACATTATACCTTTGACATATCTCTTTTATTGTTTTCATTATTATATCTCTTTTTCTTGAAGTGTATTTTCCCGTTCTTTTGGTTATCCACATTTAGTACATGGAGATCTTCATAAATGGTTTTCTTCTTTAGTCCTTTCTTGTCTAGCCTTGATTCCTCTTGTAGACAGTCTATTCTTAGTCGGTCAAATTTTGGAAATTTAGACCTAGCACTTATGCCAGAGACAAATGTCTCCTAAGATTCAGGTAGACCATCTAATGCAATCAATGATAATTCCTTACCATTGATTTCATAACCAACTGTTGATAATTTATCCCTTAGAGTCAAGACTCTCACGAAGTATGAACTGATTGTCTCACCTTTGTTCATGCTTATGTGATTCATCTACCTCTTCAAGGCTAATTTCTTTCTTGCATTAATTATTTCATAAGTTTTCTCTAGTGCTTTGAACATCTCATATGCTCTTTCGTATTTCATTAAAGTTGGAGCAATGTGATCTCTAACTCCATCGATGCTAATCTTCATTGCTTTATCATTTCCTTCATTCCAATTTGATATGTCAGGTTCTTCTTCTGGTTTTAATTTGTTTTCTTTAATAAAAGATTAGACTTTATTTTCTTTTAATATCATTAAGATTATGAATTTCCATGATTGAAAGTTCTCTGCTCCCTCAAGCCTATCCTCAAATTTGATAATGCTTTCCATTGGGAATGTAATGTATTCAATTTTAAATTTTAATTTCTCAAGTTTATCAGCCGCTCAGATCCTTCAGAACTAGCACTCTAATACCATGTAAAAGGATGATAAACTTCTATTAAATGATAATACTGAATATTATATTATAGTTGTTTTGTAGAATATTCTCTTATTATGAGACACTTATTATATTTATTGATTTCTATATTTTTTGGTGTCTTTAAGAGATCAACCAATGTTGATTTTATATTGTGTTGAGCAGTCATGGCTTGATGAACTGTGACTCATTAATGAGTCACAACTCATCAAGTCGTGACTGTTCCATATTAATTATTCTTTAATTATACCGATATTCATCGGTTAATATAACTATTACTATCGACTATTTTATTAGTGACTATGATTGTTATTAATGTTGATTATTATCGACTATTTTATTAATGATGACTATCTTTATTAACGTCGATTACTATCGACTATCTTTACATTGGTGAGTATCGACTTCACCAATGACTATAGGCTAGGGTGGTCAATTTAGTAAAACTGATACTTATCGGTATTTAATAAATCACAATTGTATTCGATAATATATATAAGTATATATTAATGTATATGTAATGGTAATTACATGTACATTAATATATATTTACAGATTATTTAAAATATAATAAATATATTTATATATATGTCATAAAAATTACATATACATTAATATGTATTAATTCAGATATATATGATTATATTAATAATATTAATTACATCTATATTAATATATACTTATATGTATTAAGATAATTATCTGAACAATGCTATCAATTTCAACAAGCCGCATGCCTTTCGACACTTAACCATTGCGGGTTTAGTTATAAAAACATCAAGTCCCTTCACTACACAACCAATGTGAGACAAAGGACTTAGGGTACCTCTGAACCAAAAATAGAGCAGAGTAAAAAAGGCAAATTATGACCACTTCCATCTGGCATGACCATGCAGAAACAACCCAAGGGAAACAAAATCTAGATTTCCTCGTCCCTCTGCAACCTTCTCACAAAGAACAAAGGCACGAAACCCTCTGCATCTAACTTTTTCCGCCATGAAAGAAGGTTGAACCTCTACACAATTTTTAAAATGGTACTCACATAAATGAGTACCAACACCCTTAAAGGAATAGTTCAAATTCAATTTTGGGCTTCTCGGGGTCCCAAGACCTCTGACCCCCAAAATGGGTCTTTGACCTCGATACCCTTGACCCCTGATCCCTGAAATTTTTTAGGGTGAAAACAATGAAAGTTTTTGGGGGTGAAAACAACGAACATTTTTGAGGTGAAAACAACAAAAAAAATTTGGGGTACCATCATCGGAATTTCAGGGTTCCTAAGACCCTCGACCCATGAAATGGGTCTTGGACCTCAGAACCCTGACCCTTAACCCCCAAAATTTTTCACGGTGAAAACAACAAAAATTTTTGGGCGTGAAAACAACAAACATTATCGAGGTGAAAACAATTAAAGTTTCAGGGTACCATCATCAAAAATTTTAGGGATTCGAATGCCCATGAAACCCCAAAACTCTGAAAGGTTTTAGGGATCCATACCCCCGAAACCCAAAAACTCTGCATTGTTTTCCTTTTAAGGGTTGATTGTAATAAATTTTTGGGTTTATTATTGATGCTTGAGCTTTTGAGGATGTAGTTTTGTTTTCCTTTTCTCTTTCCCAACTAGTCCCTTTAATGTTTCCTTTTGTAGATTTAAAAATTCTTTCAATTAGTCTAATAATGATTTTAACAAGTGCCTTTGCATGTAGAAGGACATATAAAGACCCTAGACATCAACGAAATTTATGAGGCTATGAATGTCTTAAGAATTGCCTTCCAAGAGCTTTTATCACATCTCTAAATCTGTGGGGATAAGTTTTGAGATCATTTTTATGGTTTTACATTTGTTTTGAAAAATGCGAGAATAAAGAACAACCACATTTTTTGCTAATATGGGAATTTTTTGAACAAGGAATCTTCTCCAAAGAAGATCTATACCACACCTTCAAACATATACTTGTAAATAGAAAAAAATAAAAGAAAACTTTCACCTTCTACTCTCGCATCCATGCTCTCACCTATACAATCTCTAGATGAGAAAACATATTAATGATCTATTTTCTGCACCATATTTCCAAATCTAAAAATAAATGCCTTTTCATTCTATAGACAAATGTCTAAACATAGTCATATCATTGGAAGAGAAAAACAAGTAGGGGAGAGGACCCAGTAGCCGCCAAGGCTAACTTTGTGCACCTAGAACTCCTAAATCATAAAGAGGATTTCCTCAATTTTTTTGGTGTGTCTCCATAGGTTTGTCGAGAGATTAAAACTAAGGTTTTGTCTTTTGGGTATTTGTGAATCTCTCTATAGAGATCGTCAAGTGAAAAGTGGTCAAAAAGTGTCATTTCAAAAGTTGCGCCTGGTACCTGCCCCCAAACCCCCCAATAGACAACAATAAAATATTCAAAACATAATCACTTTAGACCCAATAATCAATTGCTATTGCACCCATGAGAAAATTGTTTGTGATTTTGGCTTGTTTAGGGGCGATTATAAAATAATCACTCTAACGCTTTAATTGTTTGTAACCTGATGATGACCCCATTTACCCTCAACTAAACCCATAAAAAATCACATTGACACGACTGCTATCCAAGCGGTGCCACGTAACCGGCGTTGGGTTACCCATTAACTGCCCATCGATATCCCTAAAACTGTGCTCTTCATACCTTTTTTCAGCTATTTTGCCTTCTTGTTTTCTCTTTGTGCCTCCTCTCAGCTCACAACAGTCCATCTCTGCGCATCTTCTTTGCTTCAGGTGATGCTCCAATCATAAGTAACAATGATTTGACGAGTTGCTTATTTTTCAACGTGTGTGCATAACTGGTTTTCATGAATTCTTTGCGTTGCATAACTTGTTTTCGTGGTTTCCTTGCGTTGCATAACTTGTTTTCTGTCTGTTCTCTTCTAATGCATGTGCATAACTTGTTTTAATGAAATTATAGCAATATATGTGATAGAAATAGGGAACATTTCAATTTAATCATGAGAAGATGTTATATTTCTTTTTAATACAGTGTATTTATAGTTTGAATCATTTGGTTAACTTATTTCTAGCATTTAATCATTTCTCTGTTGAATATTTTGAGTATAATCATTTATGGGTGTCGAGGGTTTCTGTCTATTCTCTTCTAATGCGTGTGCATAACTTGTTTTCATGATTTCCTTGCGATGCATAACTTGTTTTCATGATTTCCTTCAGGTGATTTTCGTAGTTCCTTAGAGGCTTATGAATGCTAGATTATCCACTGAAATTATTTCAAGATACGTGACAAAAATAGGGATCATTGTCATTTTAATCATGAGAAGATATTGTATTATTGCAATATATGTCACAAAAATAGGGAACATTGTTTTTTAATCATGAGAAGATGTTCTATTTCTTTTTAATGCAATGTATTTGTAGTTTGACTCATCTGGCTGACTTATTTCTAGGGCTTAATCATTTCTCTGTTAAATATTTTGAGTATAATCATTTCTGGGTGTCGAGGTTTTATGTTAATTATTGCCATATATGTGACAGAAATAGGGAACATTGTCAATTTAATCATGAGAAGATGTTGTATTTATTTTTAACACAGTGTATTTGTAGTTTGAATCATTTTGGCTGACTTATTTATAGGACTTAATCATTTCTCTATTAAATATTTTGAGTCTAATCATTTGTGTGTGTCGAGGGTTTCTGTTTGTTCTCTTATAATGCATGTGCATAACTTGTTTTCATGATTTCCTTCAGGTGATTTCTGTAGTTCCTTAGATGCTTATGAATGCTAGATTATCCACTAAAATTATTGCAATATATGTGACACAAATAGGGAACATTGTCATTTTAATAATGAGAAGATGTTGTATTATTGCAATATATGTCACAAAAAAATGTGCATAACTTGTTTTCATGAATGTTTAGGGGTGATTATAAAATTATCACTCTAGCACTTTAATTGTTTGTGTCAACATCTTATTACAACCTGCCGATGACCCCATTTACCCTCAACTAAGCCCACAACAAATCACATTGAAACCACTGTTATCCAAGCGGTGCCACATAACTGACGTTGGGTTACCCATTTAGTGCCCATCGATAACCCTAAAACTATACCATTTGCCTCCTTGTTTTCTCTCCGCGCCTCTTCTCTGCTTCATGTGATGCTCCAATCACAAGTAACAATGATTTCATGAGTTGGTTATTTTTCAATGCGTGTGTATAACTAGTTTTCACGATAGCAATATTCTAGCCCAATAACTATCCACGGGGAACACTAGAACCATGTATACTGTGAATAAGTAGTCATGCTACCATATTGGTATCATTGAACTGTTTGACGCACATAATTGGACTATATGCATTTTCCTTCATTTTATCTATTGGACATTGAGTGTATGCATTTCGGTTATATCCATCTCCCACTTTAAACAAAAATTGCTAATGTATTCACTTGCACTTCATACTTGCATGTACATACAAGTATTATTGTTATATGTGACAGAAATAGGGAGCATTGTCGATTTAATCATGAGAAGATGTTGTATTATTGCAATATATGTGAAAGAAATAGGGAACATTGTCAATTTAATCATGAGAATATGTTGTATTATTGCCTCTTCTCTACTTCATGTGATGCTGCAATCACAAGTAACAATGATTACATGAGTTGGTTATTGTTAAATGCGTGTGCATAACTGGATAATGATTTCATGCCTTTTTAAAGACATCAGAGTTTATTAAGGCTTATGGATTCTAAATTATGTAGTGAAATTATTTTGCATTACTCATTTTACTACGGTGTATTACTAGTGGATAATTTAGCATTCATGATCCTATAGTGAACTATGATCCTATACTTGAATTTAAAAATGCAAGTTCCTATATTCAAATATGTACTTCTTCAATCCACTATATGAATGTAAATGCTTGTGCTTTTATGCATGAAATGACTAATGCATTCCCACCAATATTTGAATTTAAAATACAACAACCACAAATTAAATGACCAATTTCGTATAATTGTGAGGAAGTGTCTGTAATTCTCAGTGCAAATTTGCTTTAACTCTTTTAACTATTTTATTGTATATTGACAACCTTCATTGTTGCTCTCTTCTTATAACTGTTATATTGTCTGTGAACAACCTTGACTATTGTTGTCATCTTTTAAATTTTTTATTGTTTGTGAACAACCGTCAATGTTGTTCTCTTTTATTAACTATTTTATTGTCTGTGAACGAACCTTGAGTGTTTCTATTTTATTGTCTGTCAACAACCTCGAAGGAGCATAATTGTTCCAATAACCTTCAAGGTTGTTGATGTACAATAAAATAGTTAGGATTCTACAAAAATAAGTACAAATTTCATTTTCAAGTGTTGTATTCCCTTTTTGAGTGATGTTTTATTCTCTATATTGAGCGTTGTTTTATTCTCCGCTCTTTCCTATTTAAGGTTGGCACCAATTATTTCTTATTTTCCGTATTGTATGTTTCTGTATTCTTTCCTTCCACTCATCAATAGGGGCATAGGTGCTGCAAGGACCAATTGTGTGTCACATATTTGGAGGTGCAAGCAGACACATTGTTGGTCCTTGTAACACCATATGTTCATGTTGGTGTAGTTTAGTTGAAAGAGAGGCACCATATTTTGGGCCAATACATGCATGCTTTTCTTGTGGGTGTAAGCACATTCTTCATTCTTATTTATGGATGCAACAAAAATTTAAATTATGTATGTTATGATCTAATTCTGGTCCATTGAATTCAAATAAGTTAATAAGTTGATCTAGATTAATAAACATGTACATAAGCACAACTGGCATATATTTTCGGTATAATCATTTGTGGGTGTCAAGGGTTTCTGTCTGTTCATTCCTAATGCGTGTGCATAATTGGTTTTCATGATTTCCTTGCGGTGCATACCTTGTTTTGTGATATCCTTGCATAGAGTGCATTAAGGATTGCATTAAATTTGACATGGAGAATGAAGCAACAAGGAAAAATTTTATTCCTTGCATAGAGTGCACTAAGGATTGCATTAAGGATTGCTTTAGAAATCATGGAAAGAAGAAATTCAAAGTCAAAGTGAACTCTTATGGGTGTTCTTTCTTCTTCAAAATCATGCTTGGGGACTTTGAAGGAAATCTGGTAACACCAATACATATACACCTTTCATCACCATCTTCTTTCGTATTGTTGAAAATCCAATTTTTATTTTGTTCACTTTAAACCCAATTGGTATTTTGTTTACTTTAAACCCTATTGGTATTATGTTTACTTCATTACAGACTATTCCACTTGCATTTGTTCCAAATCTGAGAAGTGAGATTGCTAATAGGACCATACAAAATGTGGTTCTGCTGGGCCCAAGGATCCCAAAACGATCAAGAAGCCCTTCCTTTGGTTGCAAAACTATGTAGTACTAGTAAAGGACTGGAGCTTTGATAAGGATGGGAAGAATTTGTGCATCATTACATAATTGAATTGCATGATTTTATGTTGTTTAAGTATATGTTGGTTGGTCTTATTTCAAAGTAAAGATATATGGAAAAAGTGGGTGTCCAAAAAACCTTCTGAGAAACTGTGAACAGAATGTCAATGACAAGTTACCAATTGGTTTAGTTTCTAACAATGAGCGAACATAATGAAAAGAAATTGTAATTGCTCCAAATCCTTCTTCTTATTTTTGTTGTAAGTAAAATCTTTGTGCTCTCTATGAGGCCCTCAATTTTTTTTGCACTTTTAATGCAGGAATTAGATTGAATTGTTACTACAATAGTGAGTCCCACATTTTTTAATTTCAATTGCAAGTCCTGGCCATCCTCCAAAAAACCCTCAACATTGCAACTCATTTGTTTCTAGAAAGAAGCAAAGGAGACAAATCTTTAGAGACGTGTGCTAAGAAAAAGAGTTATTAAGGAGGTTGCCATGTTTGATTATCATGAAACTATCTTATGTATACAATGCATTTTGTTATGAAACTTCTTTCTCAGCTATTGTTTGCAATATGTGGATGGATCCGCCATTTGGGGAAATTTTGGCAACGTGTATGTGTATGTAACAATGTTCCCTATTTTGAAGACATATTTTGCACTAATTTAACAATGTTATATCTATATTGCAATAAATTCACAATGTTCCCTATTTTTGTGACATATTTTGCACTATTTTAACAATGTTATAAATATTGAAATAATTTCACAATGTTGTTAGAATAACTGAGAGGGGGGGGGGGGTGAATTAGTGGCCTCAAAAATATTCTAATAAATCAACCCAAAAACTTAGTACCACAATATTAAGCCTCTAGTTATCTTTAGTCCTACAAGATGTATGCCTTCAAATAATCATAACAAATAACTACTGCTCGGATTTTACTGTTAAACCTTATTCTTAATGTGTATATATTAGCAGTCTTTTATTTACCAAAAAATAGTAAATTTCTTAGTGTATACCGATCAATCTAGATTATTTATATGTAATGCAAAACACTAAAGTAATGAATCATAAACATATTGACACATGGATTTTTAACGTGGAAACCCTGTTAAGGGAAAAACCACTTGGGACTGGTAACCCAAAATTTTCACTCTTCTAAAGTGAGCTTGGTGAAGAGCCAACCCTATTAAAGGTTACAAACA
>MU226509.1:787825-805965 GCA_018584345.1 Thuja plicata
AAGGTTACAAACACACTATTAGGTGTGACCTTGTTAGAGGATTTAAATAGAATAGTTTGTCACTTGATATCGGGCATCTCTATGCTACCTTCTATGACCAAACCCAGTGTAGTTTGTCAAATGGTATTTGACATCTCATGCTATCTTCATGATCAAATTTTCGATACTCCTTGGGATGTATCTCAATATAGAAAGGATTGTTAAGTCCTGCTTGGTTAAGAGACTTTCTGAATCAATGGTTAAACTAAAATAGTAAATGATTTGTTTACACATACAACTTAGACTTGTAGATTTTCAGATCTATTTAAGATCATAACACCTTTCTGATCAATGTATCTTTTTAATACTTTTGTTCCAATTCTTTCTTCTCATTGATGTTGTGCTTCTCTATTGCTCGGTGTCCACATAAATCTTTAGCTCTTTCCTCAGCTTGATTGATCAGGACTGTATGAAGTTGTTCTTCCTCAGTTTCTCTCCAACATCCTCTTTCTCTATTCACTCCCCTAATTCATAATGAATTAGATCGTCTCTTTATAGACATGATATCATCGTTTCTCAATTCTTGATTTTCTTTTTCTTAGCGTGATCCACAATCTTAGCCAATCTTTCTTTAAAGATTTACATAAGTTTTATCTCGTAGATTTCTCCTTGACAATTGGATAAAATACCTTTAAATCTTCTACTTCTCTCTAGCCTTAACTTGTTGATTAAAACAATGTTAACAACCAGTTACTCTATCTTTAGCTCTGCCAGCGAAGTATTTTTTTGTTTCTGAACTTCAGTTCCTTTTGGTGTTTTAACTCTTTGATAGCTTCGGTCAACACTTCAGTTCTCCTCGGGCTTCTCCGTCGAGGTTGTCTGTCCATCGAGTAACACTGTAATTCTAGCTGTCGGTAATGCTTGTGATTCTGGTCGTCGGTAATATTTGTCAGTTTTCTTGCTCGGGCATCACTGTGACTTTTCTCTCAAGTTTCTCTATCCGTCGGGTTCCACTAACCGTCGGTGTTTGTAGTCACTTAGTGAATGCTAGTCTTTTATGCATTATTGAAAGCATAATATTTATCTCTCTGATTCTATGAAGTCTTTGACACTTTGTATATAAACAATCATATTATATCAAGTTGACATCAATGAAAAGGCAATCCATTAACTGATTTAATGTCTTCCATTATCTTTCTGCATTTTGGTGATCAACTTAACATCTTCAAACATTCAATTAGTTATATGTCATCAATCTCACCATTTTGCATTGATGGAAACACACTACATTATCACACTATATTATTACTAATACAATATGAAATATATCAAGTGTATTTCATCCATCTCTCCCAAATAATTTTTTTCTATAACTAATACAAATGTCTAGCTCTTGATAAGTTCATACAACTTAGATTTATTTCTTGCAGAGTGTCATCTTCAATCTTCAATCCCTTTACTGGATAGATGTAGCATCTTTTGTCTCTATTCCCGATATGTGCTCTGCCTTGATTGTTCCTCTCCTTAATCATCTCTTTTTCCTTTGACACCAATCTCTCCCTTAGTATGTATTCTTTTCCTTTTGTTACTTCTCTCCATGGATAATGATATAATCTCTTCCTGATAATGAGATAATCTCTCCCTTATTGATGCAAAGGGTTTGGTACTCTAGTGTTTTCTTCTCTCAAAATGCATCTTTCTCTATTCTAACCATCCAATGGTTATCTCTTTTTGGATCCTCCTCTAATTAGGATCTCCAAGACCCTCATTATCAACTTCTCCTCCAAGGTATAGTTGATCTTTGGAAGATTCCAAAGCTACTAGGCTTAACTAGTCCAACTAGTTCCTCAAATGCCTAGTCCTCTTTACTAGATTTCCTCCTAGAATCCCAAACCCCTACTTAGGATCTTCCCATATATTCCTTTACTCTTAACTATCTTCTAGGCCCATCAAAGGTCATTCTGAATCCTTTCCCACACTTCTAAATACATTACCAATCCAATTGGTCTCAATTTCACTAGGAGGCCTAATTGCCTAATCCCTAGTAGGTCTAAATTCACTGTTTTTGGATTATTGCTCCCAAATTCTCCAAATGACTCCACCAAAGACCTTGAAATTATTCAAGGTATCAATGAACAATATCAGAATCCAAAGTCCTAACTTCTGGTTGCACTCATAACCCTAGTTTCCACCAGGCCCTAGTTTTTAGCCTATTATTTAGGCCTCTCGACCAGTCAGCATAAAAAATTATCAAATTGGTATCCAAACTTTGATTCACCTCCTTCCACCTTTGAATCACTTTAGGAGACTATCTAGGGCATCTACTAAGTCTTTTCCCAAAGTTCATGGGTGCTCGAACCAAATCTTTCTTCACCCTATCCTGGCTCACATGTATTCAACAGTCAACCATAAGGCTTCCCATTCGGCCTAGGAAATCCATTGAAACTACAAAAAATGAAACAAAAATCCTATCTATAGACTCTAACCCTACTTACCCCATGGTTTCAGTCAAATCCACCGGTGGGTTCTTAGGTTAGAGCCATTTCTAACTAAACAACACTGTAATGTCACTTGCAAACCAGTGACTTACAAAATTCTCTAACTTCACACTACAAGAACTTGAAAAAAAACTATCTATTGCATATGAAAGCTAATTGAAATTGCTACACCCCCATGGTGTTCGATCACCTATGCCAATCTGTACACAGTCATACAGAAGCATGAAAATAATGCAGATTACAAGAATGCAGTTACATTCATCCATACAGAAGTACCAAAAACAAATGTTGCAATCCAAAATTTCATTAACCATTCCAAATCATTGAATCCATACTCATATACTGAGCATGGGTAGTTACAACTGTTCTAGCTTGTTTTTGCAACTTCTTGTCAAGAAGTTGTAAAAGTTGCTTGAGCAACTTTTGCATTTTGAGCAAGTTGACTTCTTTTGTTAACTCAATGGTCATGATTGAACTCCATGACTTGGATTAGGACATGTAGGGTCCTAATACACACCTTAAAACCAAAATTACAACAAAAAACAACTTTCCCTATTTTAGGCCATAATGACCATAAATCACCCAAAGAGCACTATTGGCTCTTACAAACATGAAATGGATCAACATAGTATCTCACCTATTGGATCCTATTTCAAACCACACAACAACACCTAATCCAACCCAAAAACATGCTAAAACATCAAAATGGGAGGTTCCCTGCACCACTTGTAATTCATGATAATGAGATAATCTCTCCCTTTGACAACAATACCAAACAATTCTTCCATATCATTTTCCATCCCTTTTTATAATATACTCCTTGAATTTCCTTATCCATCAGCAATACAATGACTTTGGTGTTTAGTGAATATTTGTACCTTGTTGTGTACATATGTATCTTTGCAGTCCATTTCTATGCTTGCATCAACATGAATGATCTTCTGATAGTGTGTAGGCTGATGCAACCTCCTAGTCAGCTTATTGATAGATAAATAAGGGTTGGACCCCTATCCTCTATCTCAGGTACTCAAATATATCTTTCGGTAATATCTTGGTAAATAAGTCAGCTAATTGTTCCTTGGATTGAATATATTCTAGTATCACTTCTTTTTCTTGCACTTGTTCTCTTAAGTAATGATACTTGATAGCAATATGCTTAGTCTTAGCATGCATGACTGGATTCTTTGATATGTTTATTGCACTGGTATTATCACAATAGATAATTATGGGTTCAAGAATCTTCATATTCATACCTTCTAGTAACTATTTGATCCATGCAATATTGGAGCAATTTGCAACAACAACCACATTTTGTACTTCTACAATAGACTATTTGATGCTTCCTTGCTTCTTGCTAATCTACGGGACAAGTTTGTGACCCATGAAGAATGCTCCTCTAGTTGTGCTCTTTTGGTCATCAATGTTTCCAGCCCAATCAACATCTGTATAGACTTGAAACTCAAATTTTCCTTCTCTTTTATATCATAAGCCATAGTCATCGATGTTATTTAGATATCTCAGAATTCTCTTGACAGTAGTTATATGTGATTTTTTAGGATTAGCAGAGAATCTTGCAACTATTCCAAGTGCATGTGCTATATATGGTCTAGTATGAACAACATACATTAGTTTTCCAATCATTGATCTATACAAGGTCTGATTTACCTCATTTGACTTATCTTCCTTTTTTAGCTTACATTTGGTTGCCATATGTGTTCCAACTAGTTTGGAATCTTCCATCTTGAATATCTTCAACACTTCTTTGATGTATTTAGACTGAGTGATATATATGCCTGCATCTTGTTGAAGAATCTGTAGACCAAGAATTTGATCTCCCCAAACATAGAAATTTCAAACTCTTTAATCATTTCATTATCAAAGTATTTACATAACATTTCATTTCCCACAAAAATGATATCATCAACAAATATTTCAGCAATCATAATATTACCATCAGTATCTTGTTTTAAGTACAGATTACTATTTTCACTTGTTCTTACAAATTTAATGCTTATGAGGTAGGAGCGAAGTCTTTCATACTAGGCTCTAGGTGCTTGTTTCAATCCATACAAGGCTTTATGTAGTCTACATACCATGTTTCTCTTGTGTGGATTAACAAACCATTTTGGTTGTTCAATGTATACTTCTTCTTCCAGTATTCCATTTAAGAATGTAGATTTGACATCCATCTGGTATACTTTGAATCCTTTGTATGCAACATAAGCAAGAAGAATTATTACTCCTATTCTAGCAACGGGTGCAAAGGCTTCACCATAATCAATACCTTCTTCTTGTGCATACCCCTTGCATACTAATCTTTCTTTATTTCTTGTGACTTCTCCATTCTCATTCATCTTGTTTCTAAATATCCATTTGGTACCGATGAAATTCTTGTCATCTGGTCTTGGTACTAGTGTCCATGTAATGTTCTTCTCAATCTGTTCTATCTCTTCATTCATAGAACTGACCCATTCTTCATTTTCTAGTGCAGAATTAACAAATTTAGGCTCAAAATCACAAAGTAAACATCAAGTGTTTAGTGACTTACTTCTTGTTCTCATTCCAGCATTCTTGTCTCCTATGATCTAATTCTATGGATGATGTCTTCTGACATACTTGGAAAGTTTTGGTTTAGTTCTTTTTCCATCATTCTGATTATCATCTTGACCTTCGTTCTGATCTCCATCGCTCGATACATCATCTTGAGTATTTCCTGATTTTTGGTAATTGTAGCCTGATGCTCGGGTGCAATGTTATGTTGGTCGGGAGTGATACACTATTGCTCGGGTAGATTTTCAGGTTCTTCAGTGTAAACAAACTTGTTGTAGTCTTCTGGTTCTTTTCTTCTTTCCTTATCATTCTTCTCTACAAATTCATCTATCTTTACATTTGCACTTTCAATGATCTTGTTAGATGACTTGTTAAGACATTTATAAGCCTTTCTTTTGGTGGAATACCCTAGAAGGATACCTTCATCACTTTTGGAGTAAATATTTCCATTTCTATCATCTTAAAAAATATAACATTAACTACCAAAAATTCTGAAGTAACTTACATTGGGTGTGTAACCATACCAAAGCTCATAGGGTGTCTTCTTTGTGTCCTTCTTCAATTGTACTCTATTCAATGTGTAGATAGCAGTACCAACATCTTCCCTCCAGAAATTTTGAGTGATGCTTTTCTCAATCATCAATGTTCTTTCACAATCAACAATGGATCCATTTCTCCTTTCAACAATTCCATTTTGCTGTGGTGTTCTTGGTGCAGAAACCTATCTTTTAATTCCATGCTCATTGCAATAGTTAGTGAATTCATCTGAAATAAATTCCCCTCCTCTATCTGATCGTAAGCATTTCAATTCCTTACCACTTTTATTTTCTACCATAGCCTTATACCATTTAAACATCTTGAATGCTTCTGATTTATCTTTTAAGAACATAAGTGTCATCATTCTAGAATAATCATCTACAAAGAGAATGAAATACCTATCTCCATAGTAACTCTTTGTCCTCATGAGTCCACACAAATTAGTATGGACTAATTCTAGAATAGCATTAGATGTATGGGATTTACTTTTGAAACTAGACTTTGTCATCTTAGCTTTTTGACAATTCTTGCACATGATATGCTTGGGCTTTGACATGCTCGGTAAGCCTCTTACTCTTCTTTTATTTCTTATTTTTATCATGTTGTCAAAATTCACATGGCATAGTCTTTTATGCCACAACCATATGTCTTTGTTTCTAGCCATTAAACAAGTGGTGTTAATATTATCAAGATAGAAAGGGTTACCTTTTGTCTGTTCACCAGTTCTGATCAACCTTCCTGATTCATTGAAGATCTTTGCCTTCTTATTCTCAAATGCTACTTGGTGAACTGCAATATTCAGTTGTGAAACACTTAACAGATTATAATTCAGTCCTTTTACCCAATAAGCATTTTCACATTTGATCAGGTTGTTCAACATTATGGTTCCTTTACCTTTAACTGGACAAGGTGTGTCATTACCCATTCTTATTGATCTACCATTATAGTATTCAAAAGTTTCAAACTTTTGTTTATCACCGATCATGTGCTGAGTGTATCCACTATCTATAATCCAAACATCATTCTTACTAACCTTAGATATGAGTGCAGTCTCTACATACCTTTCTTCTTCTTCGCCTGAATCATCCTTCATGGCTACAAATACCATCTCAATGTCTTCTTTAGATTCGGTGTCAGTATCATCAGCTCTATTCTCAACTAGGTAACAAGCTTTCTTTCCTTTGTCCTTGTAGTCTTGGGTATCTATTCTGTCAAATTGTCGGTTGCTTCGGTAATCTCTGTTATCACCTTGGTCAAACTTCTTTTCATATGTTTTGTCATCTTTTCTTCAGTTAGGACATCTTGCAGCAAAGTGTCCAACCTCTTTACAATTAAAACATACAAGTGGCAGTTTACCTTTGTATCTACCTTTGCCTCTCTGCAATCTTCTTGACATTTGTGCTTCAATCTCATCAAGTCCTTGATCCTCATTATCACTTTCACTATCATTTCTAATAGCATGTCTATGACTTGGCTTACTTATTTTCAAAGAAGATTTGAATGCAGACTCTATATGGTAAGACACTATTATCAAATTTATTCATCTCAAATGAAATTAGTCTACCAATCTGACTATCTAGAGTAACAATATTGTTTGCAACTGCTCTCATTTCTTGTATAGAAGACACTCTAATAGCATATACAGGCAGTAAGGTTCTTAGGATTTTACTTACCACTGTCTCTTCTTCAAGTACACCTCCAACTCCTCAGATAGCATTGACTACCTCTTTGATTCTGTAGCTATACTGAGTGATATTTTCTCCTTCTTTCATCCTTAGGTCATCAAACCACCATCTTAGGCTTTCTTCCTTGGCTCTTAGAACATTAGCATCTCCTCCATGTACCAACTTCAATTTATCCCACATTTGCTTTGTAGAGGTGTAGGTTTTGACATCTTCAAACTCAGCATCAGAGAGTAAGGAAGCAAGTTCTATCATCACGCAATTATGCTCAAGTGTGTGAGGTCCTATAGGCAACACATATTTAGTATCATGGTGTTGAGTAACATCATTACCAATACCTGATAGGTGGAGTCTTATTCTTCTTTGCCATGATGCAAAGTTGTCTTTATTCAACCTGGGCACATCTCGCTTGTTCATCTTGTGATCTTTTGCTTGAGATGTTAAACTCCCTTTCTAAGAACATAAGCTCTGATACCAATTGTTAGAATAACTGAGGGGGGTGAATCAGTGGCCTCAAAAATATTCCAAAAAATCAACCCAAAAACTTAGTACCACAATATTAAGTCTCTAGTTATCTTAATTCCTACAAGATGTATGCCTTCAAATAATCATAACAAATAACTACTACTCAGAGTTCACTGTTAAACCTTATTCTTAATGTTTACCGATTAGCTGTCTTTCATTTACCAAAAAATAGTAAATTTTTTTAGTGTATACCGATCAATCCAGATTAGTTATGTGTAATGCAAAACACTAAATTAATGACTCATAAACACATTGAAACATGAATTTTTAACATGGAAACCCTGTTAAGGGAAAAACCACTTGGGACCGGTAACCCAAAATTTTCACTCTTCTGAAGTGAGCTTGGTGAAGATCCAACCCTGTTAAAGGTTACAAACACACTCTTAGGTGTGACCTTGTTAGAGGATTTAAATATAATAGTTTGTCACTTGATATCAGGCATCTCTATGCTACCTTCTATGACCAAACCTAGTGTAGTTTGTCAAATGGTATCTAGCATCTCATGCTATCTTCATGATCAAAATTTTTGATACTCCTTGGGATGTATCTCAATATAGAAAGGATTGTTAAGTCCTGCTCGGTTAAGAGACTTTCTAAATCAAAGGTTAAACAAAAATAGTAAATGATCTGTTCACACATACAACTTAGACTTGCAGATTTTCAGATCTATTTTAAGCTCATAATACCTTTCTGATCAATGTATCTTTTCAATACCTTTGCTCTACTTCTTTATGCTCGATGATGTTGTGCTTCTCTGCTGCTCGGTGTCTGCATAAATCTTTAGCTCTTTCCTCAACTTGATTGATTAGGACTGTATGATGTTGTTCTTCATCAATTTCTCTCCAGCATCCTCTTTCTCTATCCACTCCCCTAATTCATAATGAATTAGATTGTCTCTTTATAAACATGATATCACCATTTCTCACTTCTTGATTTTATTGTTCTTGGCATGATCCACAATCTTATCCAATCTTGCTTGAAAGCTTTATATAATTTTTATCCCGTAGATTTCTCCTTGACAACTAGATAAAACAACTTTAAATCTTTTACTTCTCTCTGGCTTTAACTTGTCGATGAAAACAATGTTAACAACCAATTAAATCTATCTTTAGCTCTGCCAGCTAAGTATTTTGTAATTTCTGAACTTCAGTTCCTTATGGTGTTTTAACTCTTTGATAGCTTCAGTCAACACTTCAGTTCTCCTCGGGCTTCTCCGTCGGGGTTGTCTATCCGTCGAGGTTGTCTGTCCATCGGGTAACACTGTAATTCTGGCCATCCATAATGCTTGTGATTTTTCTCATCGATAATGCTTGTCGCTTTTCTTTCTCGGGCATCACTATGACTTTTCTCTCAAGTTTCTCTGTCCATCAGGTTCCACTAATCGTCGACATTTGTAGTCACTTAGTGAATGCTGGTCTTTTATGCATTATTGAAAGCATAATCTTTATCTCTCTGATTCTCTAAAGTCTTTGACACTTTGTATATAACCGATCATATTATATCAAGTTGACATCATTGACAATATAATCCATTAACTGATTTAATGTCTTGCATTATCTTTCTACATTTTGGTGATCAACTTAACATCTTCAAACATTCAATCAGTTATATGTCATCAAATGTTCCCTATTTCTTTTGTATGTTATGATCTTATTTTGGTCCATTGAATTCAAATAATGTTATTATCCTGATCTAGATTAATAATATTCATAAAAATTTTGAAATGTTGCTACAATCATGTCATGTTTTTGTATTCAACTCCTTTAACATGGTTTCTTGCATGCCTTTTAATTATATGATGTTTCCACTTTGCGAGGTGTTCACAAATTTCAGTAGATGTGATGTTTAATCATGTGATGTTTGATGGGATAGTGTTGATCAAAGTTGACAATGCAAATATTCAATTTAATTATGTAGGAATTTAAATAGGTTTTCTATGTTTTGCATGCATTAATTGAACGATAAATTTCTGTGAATAAGTTACTTCCACCATTTGTTACAAATTTTTGCAGGTCTGCTACTAGGAGAAGACTTGGGCAGCATCAGGTGATGGATCAAGGTCACGTGATTGAGTTTGACAACACTCTCACTTAATTGTTATTAAAATGTGTTTATCAACACACGAATGTTAATCAGGAACAGTTAATTTTACGACATTATATAGTTTTGTTTCCATCTATTATATACATGTATTATTAATTTGACCCTTCCATGTATCCTTGGTTGACAAATGAAGAGCTAGAACATCGAAATGACTGCAAATAGATAGTCTTATTGACTTTACTAAGGCTATGAAACCATAGAGTGCTTGTTTTCTTTGCTTGATTTGATTGTTTATTGCTTTTTTTCTTTTTCACATTTATACATTTAAAGGTTCATTACTTAATTTAGTTTTATGTTAAAATTTACACTCATTTTAGTAATTCAATAACTTAGCAATATTGTTTCATGTTGTAGTTTATCATTGTCTTTTTTTGAATTACTAGGTTCATTATAGTAATTGAATTGGTAGTTGCTAACATAATTGAATGTATGTATTATGAAGTCACATTCATTTCATGATTTAGATTCAGGTTATACTTAGAAATTTGACTCTATTTGAAGGTTCATTACTTAATTTAGTTTCATGTTAAAATTTAGGGTACTTGTAACAATTCAATTACTTAATATTGTTTCATGTTGTAGTTTATCATTGTCTTGTGCTGAATTGGTACATTCATTATAGTAATTGAATTGGTAGTCATGCTGTCATATGTATTGGTACATTTAACATATGACAACATGACTACTTATTCAAAGTATTGTTCAATGCGTGTGCATAACTGGTTTATCATTGTCTTGTGCTACAATGTATACTGTGAATAAGTAATCATGCATTCAATAGACAACAATGATTGTATGAATTACACATTGCACATTTCATTCCACTAAACAATGATTGTATGTATTTCTATTTGTCATTCACTACTTCAAAACATTAAACCCATAACTTCACAAAAAATTACATTTGATATCAGACAACAAAAAATGGCCGCCACACCCATTGTAGTTGATTACATTTAACTCTAGTAGAGGCACAGGGTAGCCACATCCAAAATGAGCTCCATTAGTTTTCCATAAAACCAGGAAAAAGAATAGGACTGACGCTTCGAGTTCCAAGACTCTCTTCACTGCTAGGAGTTGTTGTATGAGTCGATGTGTTCTTAATTATATTTACTAGTTGGGCTAGTATTGCATTGCTTTGGTCACCATTGGTTGACCCCTATGAGGAGCATTGAGGGGCTTGCAATGCATGTGTGGTAATGGTTGCTAATGCTAAGGCTAGTACATTGTACATTTCAAGAAGTATAGGGTGTTGAGATGGAAGAGGTGTACTGGGAGTGCTAATTGTGTTTGGTTCATGTATAAGGACTGTATCTTTAGCAGAAGCATAGACTGTAATACTTGTGCATTGGGCAAATGTATTTCCCTTGTTGGCTCTACGTCTTGTAGGAATGTTTTGGTTCTCTTCTCTTTCTTTCCTCAACTCTTCCTTTTGACGTGCCTTCTCCTCTACCCATTTTTCTTTCTCCTCAAACATTTTTGCTTTCTCTGCAGCATCTCTCAAACTCTGTTCAACTCTCTCTACCCTTAGAATTTTAGCTACTGCTGCATTTGCCTCTCTTTCTACTTTCCTTTCCCTTATCTGGTCCTTCTTTCATTGTGCATTCTCCTCCATTCACTTCTTAATCCAATCTTTCTCTTCTATTTGTCCAACATAGTCATCAAATGTGAGTACCTATGACTTTCTGCTTAGACAAAGCACCCCTGAGCGTGCACAATGTGTACATTGCTGCATATTTTGCATTGGTAAAAAGAGGAATCTGCTAGCAGCATTATTTGGTGGATCAATATTTGCGGGATCTTTTGTACATGGCACAAAGTCAGTGTCACCATCACGGTCACTTGCTTCAAGTACATCCTCACAGTTTTGAGTATCCAACTCATCCCAATTTGATTCATTTGTGAAGTAGTGAATCACATCTACCGGGAAAAAATGCGGTGGTGATGGAAGTGAGAGGGAAAAATCCTCCTCAAAATAGTTAATTGGTTGACCAACATTAGTGGCTGCCTCATGCAACCAATCAGGTACTGTAGCTAGAGTTGGTAAGCTCAACCCTTGTGCAACACTCTCTCCACCATTTTAGGTTGGCTGCTCATGGTTCGGTGGGTGCTCTTGGTTGGATGGGTGTGCTTGGCCAACTTAATTTGGTGGTTCCCTTTGATTGTGGTCACTATACCGTGCAAAAAAATTCTCTATTTTCTCTTCACCGTAGCCATTCAATTGCATAAATGCCTGAACCATGATTGCCTCTGCAACAACATCTACTATGGCTTCATGGTGTTCGTGATCTAAATATGTCGCAACCTCATCCTTGTCTACATAAAAAACCTCACTTGGTCTCATATCATGCACCAACGCATCCCTGTTCAAATGCCATATGTCTTTCTTGCGAAACCCACTAATTATATTGACGGGAGTCAATTCTAGCTTGATGGCTTTACTAGCTAGAGTTGCCAACTCTTCGCGACCAATTTAGAATTGAGGGTTATTGACCAACCATAGGTTCCTCTATTGTTTGAAGTATGTTTGTAAAGGTGAAAACACACTCACATCCAACAATTGACACCTATGGATGGTATGTGCATGAAGTTTGAGAAGGTCTATTCCTAGACGTCTTTCTTACTCAATAGTATTAAACACCACATGACTGTCGTGACCATCAAATATAAGAAGCGCCCTATTTGAGGGGGACACTCCACTAGGGATTTTTCTTGCAAAGTGTTCCAACCAATTCAAAAATAGTTCCTTTGTCATCCATGCGTGTTCCTATATTTCCATGCATGCCCCCAGCTCATAATTGACAATATACTTTTTAATATGCCTCTTTGCTTTCAACAAGTAAAATTTGGGAATGCTCAAACCATCAACACTCGCACAGGTAAGGAAAATGATCCACTCCCTACTTTTTGAGATTAGATGTGGGACAAATCTTGTTCCCCTACGTGCAATTACTCGCATAACATAGTTCCTTCCAGCTTGCACACCTATTTCATCGCAATTCCAAATTCTGCTAAACCCACAATTGTTAAGGTTGTATACGCATTCCAAGTTGTCATAGAAACATGATATGACACTAGGGTGAACCATTATAGCCCTGTCTATATCCATACCTTCTGATGTTCTGATTGACAAGTCCTTATGGCGGCATCTAAAATTTTGCCACCACAATTTGCTCGACATTCCATCTGCGAAAGGGGTAACCCTTGCTGCAGTAATTTGGGCAACAGTGGACTACAAGTGCCTAACTTCTAGCCCTTTCCACATATCTTCCATGGACTTGCACCATTCTGCAACTTCTTCCTCCTCTTCAATAGTGAGGAATTTTTTTGGGCCCTTACACTTGGTCACTATTGTTCCCATTAGCCATGCCCACAAGCTAGAAGCAAAAATGTGTCACTTCTTTGCTGCACCCCTGATTGAAATCTTGCCATTTTCTACGCTTGTAACAACAACCTCCATGTTCTCTTGTGTTCACTTTGATAATGGGGGTGGATGGATAACGTTACTGCTTGTCCGCTATGAAAACAATGACAACATACCTGGGGTTACTTATTCAAAACAAGGAGAACATGTTACGAACATATTTTTTTTGCAAAATTTACTCAATGTAAGTGTACACTCACATATATATGTATATGTTGTATGTGTGCACATGAATACAAAAATGTGCACATGTAAGTGTGTATGCATGTATTTTAGTGTGTATGTACATGCAAGTATGAAGTGCAAGTGAATACAATAACATTTTTTGTTTAAAATGGGAGATGGATATAACAGAAATGCATACTATGATGTCTTTAAAAAGACTTGAAATCATTATCCAGTTATGCACACGCATTGAACATAACCAACTCATGAAATCATTGTTACTTATGATTGCAACATCACATGAAACAGAGAAGAGGCAATAATACAACATCTTCTCATGATTAAATTGACAATGTTCCCTATTTCTATCACATGTATTGCAAAAATACAACATATTCTCATGATTAAATTGACAATGTTCCCTATTTTTGTCACATATATTACAATAATACAACATCTTCTCATGATTAAATTGACAATGTTCCCTATTTATGTCACATATAACAATAATACTTGTATGTACATGCAAGTATAAAGTACAAGTGAATACAATAACATTTTTTGTTTAAAGTGAGAGATGGATTGCTGCAGAGGCACCAAGGATCAACAAGAAATGTATAAAGACATTCAAGACACTAAAGACACCTAATGCAGATCAAAGGGCAAGGGAGGTCAAAGGGATTCTAAAAGATGTAAATCACATTAATTATCATGTATTGGCACCTATAATGTTTTAATGCCATGAAATGACATTCAAATGTATGGACTTCAACCATAAATTTGAAAGGGTCATTTGGATGTAATATGGACCATTAGTGTCCAAGGGTTTCTTAGGGTAGTTAGGATTATAGGAATGATGCAATTAAGTCTCCTAGGTGTTTGGAAACCTTTGGAATTATTAAATTCCTATTTACAAAGTTTTAAATCACTTTTCATAGTTTAAATTTTCAAATGTTTGAAACATAACGGCTAGTTAGCCACTTTGGAGGGAAGTTAGGATTTTAGTGCAAAACACTCAACTAATCCCTCTAACCGATCATGAGAGGTTGGGGAAATTGAGATTGAGATTTCTATTTCAAATAGAATCCATTGTATGGGCAAAAAAAAGGACTGGAAGTGTAGACTAAGAACAGAGAATCAATAAAACACAAGGTTTCTAAAATTATTTCATTTCTTTGCATTGATGTTTCTGTGTTTCTTGTAGTAACAAGTTTAAATGCATTAGAAAGGATCTAATACATTAATAAGATGCCCTCAGTAGATCACTTTGTATCTCTGTTATCTACGTTTTCTTTGGTTCATAGTCATAGTCAGCATTGTTTTGGTTAAGTTTGTGAGTTTTTCATAATCAATGACCATCCCATGAATTCACAAGGCCTTGACTTCATGGGATGTTTATATTCTAACCTTGTTTCATAGTATTTAACTATGCATATGTAGATGGGAAAGAGAAGTGAGTGATCACAGTTTGGAGAAAGGGTAAAAGTTCAAAAATGAGGGTTGTAGAAAATGCAGTCTGATGCGAGGGCAATATCTTGGGATTGAACCATTGGATTTTGATGTGCTTTGGACAGAATAAATAAAGCCTAATTGCACCCAAACTCACCGAAGGGATTCAAGAAATTAGATCGGGTTCAAAATTATTATGACTGTCCACAAGTCTATCATGAGGGTAGCAAGGTGGTGTATTTTGGCTTATTTGTTTTCTAAGATTGAGTTAATGAATCAAAAGGATATGAGAGGTTGTAGATTGATATGATTGGTTGTTCAAAGGTTGTTTTTAGTTAGTTTGTTGGGGATTAAAAGTATCTTTGGTTGTTCTAAGCAAAGAACAAGAGTTTTAGGAAGATTGCTCAAGACTGAAGTGTTGGGTGATGTTGTAAACCCATTAACCATATGAATCCTTTATAATCCAGTATAAATAGACCTATTCTACCATTGTTTGTCATTGCGGAGAGTGAAATCATAATTGGAGCCTCTTGGAGCACTTGGTGGGTTCTTGAAGCATAGTTGAAGCATCGAGTTTCTTGGGTTGAATCATTTCACTTATTGAAAACCTTGTCCACCACCCTTACCATCTACATCAAGTGGTATCAGAGTACAAGTAGATTAGGGAAGATGTCTGAAGGAGAAGAGGAGTTTCCTACAAGGATGAAAAACATAGAGTTGGCCAGGATAGTCGGGGAGCAGTTGGAAGACAACAAGAAGTTGAAAGCAACATTGGAACAAAGGGAGAAAGAGAACCATGAGAAGGACATGATGATGAAGACCATGATGGAGAGAATTTTGGCACTAGAGAAAAGAGACAAGAGCATCAGACTAGATGAGGAAGAAGAAGAAGGAGAAGAAGAAGAAGTACCCCAAGAGGAAGATCAATTAGACCTTGAGGATGAGAGGATGGATAAGTTGGTGAAAGCCATACAAAATGGAGAT
Source organism: Thuja plicata (assembly GCA_018584345.1). Lineage (NCBI taxonomy): Eukaryota > Viridiplantae > Streptophyta > Pinopsida > Cupressales > Cupressaceae > Thuja > Thuja plicata. Next base: position 803,722 of record MU226509.1, read on the forward strand.
TCAAGGGTAAGGAGAGACTTACCAATGTATGGAGGAAAGATGGATGATGAAGAACTAATAGATTGGTTCAATGCAATTGAGAATTGCTTTGAGTGTGAAGGAATAGAGGAGAAGGATAAAGTGCAGATTGCAAAGTCCAGGATGAAGGGACATGCATTATTATGGTAGGATTGTGTTTAGGAAGAAAGATGGAAGAATGGAAAACCCAAGATCATATCTTGGTATAGTATGATGGAGAAGATGAAGGTAAAATGTTTGGCAAAAGATTATATAGTACAGTTATACAAGAAAATGAGAGATTTTAGACAAAATGATATGGATGTACAAAGGTACATTGAGGAGTTCCATAAGTTGGATATTAGAACAGGGCATGAAGAAGAAGTCCAAAGAAAATATTGTAAGGTATATGGGGGGGCTAAGGTTCAACATTCAGGATGAACTTAGTCTTACTACCCCAAGGACAATTGATGAATGCTATCAATTAGCCATGAAGGCTGAAGAGAAGATAAGAAGAAGGCATGAGTAGGATAGTACAAGAGGAGGATCTTCTATGAGGGGAAGAGGAGGTAGAAATACCATTGATTTTTAGAACAACAATGACAAAGACAAGCCTTACACATCAGAGAAAAGAGGAGGATATAGAGGGGGAAGAAGTGGAGGAAGAGGAAATGGGATGTTCACAGGAAGATGCTTTACTTGCACTGAGGTGGGTCATCAGTCCTTTAGATGTCCTAAATGGAATGAGGACAAGGGTAGAGACAAGAGAGTGAACTTGATGGAAGAAGACACAAAGAGAGAAGAACAGAAAGAGGCCATTGAAAATCATCCAAAGGATGGAGAATGCTTATTGATGGGAAGAGGACAGCCATGGCATCCACAAGTGAGTATATCCAGATCAAATTGTTTAATCCAAGGTAAAGTATGTAGACTCATTATAGACTCAGGTGCAAGTCATAATGTTGTGTCTCATGAGGTTGTTAGGAAGTTAAATTTGAAAACATTTCTACATCCTAAGCCATATTATGCTACTTGGGTAAATGTGGATCATAATTTGTTGGTTAGTACTCAAGTCATGATTGAATTTTCAGTTGGCAAGTACAGAGATAGGGTATTGTGTCATGTTTTGGATATGAGTTGTGGACACTTGATCTTAGGCAGGTCTTGGCAATGGTCAAGGAAAGTTATTCATGATGGATTCAACAATAAGTACTTGGTTCACCATGAAGGCAAGAGATATGAGTTGTAACCAATTAGTAAGGCACCAAGAAGAACCAATACTTATGTGTTTTGGGAAGGAGATAACAAAGAAGGTTTAGTATGATACTAGATGAAAGAGGGATAAGAAATTATATTCAAGAGGCTACTATGACAGTCCTAAAGGTGGAGAGATTTGGGACCTATCCTTTGTGCAAGTTGGGACCATAAAGTGTTCTATGATGCAGCCAGAGAAAAGAAAGGGGACAGAGATGTTAGATCAGGGATCTAATCCATGGAGTGGATCAAGGAGAAGGACTTCCAGCCCTCACTGTCCTTCCCAAGGACAGTCAAAAAAATCATGTTTTTTCTTTTAACAAATGGTGTGTGAATGCAGGTTGGAAAGGTGTGAGAAGGAAGATCACTTTGGGGGATTACTTCACCCCTACATTGCAGAGCTCCTTTAAGCCACACAACTCTTGGGACAAGAATTTCATTGCTGGTGGGGAGTATGGTGCAGGGGCACCAAGGATCAACAAGAAATATATAAAGAAATTCAAGACACTGAAGACACCTAATGCAGATCAAAGGGAAAGGGAGGTCAAAGGGATTCTAAAATATGTAAATCACATTAATTATCATGTATTGGCACCTATAATGTTTTAATGCCATGAAATGACATTCAAATGTATGGACTTCAATCATAAATTTGTAAGGGTCATTTGGATGTAATATGGACCATTAGTGTCCAAGGGTTTCTTAGGGTAGTTAGTGTAACACCTCAAAACTGGCATCTTGCAACCCTAACCAATTTTGTTGCATTTGTCTCTCTTCTAAATCATCAAAGTCCTATTGTACTAGGCAATTCTAAGTTTTCACTGACTCTACTCGATCTGAGTCTCACATGTAGAAAATCCTAAATGTGTATTAATCATACATCATATTTAATTCCTAAATATCTATTTGGCTAAACAAACCCTATGATCGAATTAATTTAATTAATAAAGTCCTAGCACTTTAATTAAATTAAATTCACCCTCTTTAGCTGAG
>MU226509.1:829693-842217 GCA_018584345.1 Thuja plicata
ACATGAAATGCTTTTTGGCAACCATAAAAGGGTCGAATTAGGGTTTAGAATGGTCAAACTAGGTTTAGTTTTACTTTATTTATTAAAAAATTAAAAAAAAATCATTGTGGGCCCGTTTTTTTAACTTCCTGATTTTCGGATTCCCCCGAATCCTTCTGGATTCCTGCGGATCCTCCCGGATTCCGCTCGGATTCTGCCAGGGTTCCAAAATGGAATCCGGATTCCGCTCGGATTCCTCTGTGAGGAATCCGGGCGGAATCCAAATTCCATTCCGGAACCCTGGCGGAATCCAGGCGGAATCCGGGCGGAACCCGAATCCGGATCGTACCGGAACCAGGATCTGGGCCCAAATAGAGGAATCCGGTAACGTAGTTGGAAAGGCTTGACAGATTCTTGGTGTCTTGTTACTGGGTGGGGGATAGTTGGACTACCAACTCCGAAATCCTTGATTGGAAAGGTTCAGACCACTATTCAATCAAATTTTCAGCTATTTCCTTCAAAACCTCTAAAAATCCTTCCTTTAATTTCCAGCTTATGCGGCTTCAGGATTCTTCTCTTCGGGAGTGTATTTCAAATTGTTGGATCAAAGGAAAGCCGACTTTTGGGACAACGATGTTCTCTTTTACCAAGAGGCTTCAATTTGTTAAGTATATGTGGAAAAGACGGAGAAGACAATGCTTTGGCAATGTTTTGATTGCTAAGGCATCTGCACAATCTCACTTAGATGCAATCACTCGTTAGATTATAGTTTAGGGGTTAGCTGAGGAGTCTTTTCGGTTGGAAGCAAAAGTTGTCAAGGATCTTGAGGAATGGGAGCTTCGTGAAGATTTTTTCAGGAAACAAAAGTCCCACATCGATTGGTTATAGAAGGGAGATAGAAACATTGTTTTTTTTCATAACTCAATTAAAGACAGGAGGCAAGGTAATTTCATTACTTCTCTCAAATCAATTGAAGCGCATTTTGTATCCTCTTTCAGGTTGATATCTAGAGAAATTGTTCAATTCTATTCGAGTTTGTTTATTGAGGATAATCTTGTGGCTAGATAGGAGGAGGATCTAATTCTGAAATGCATCCCTTCTTTGGTCACTAATGAGATGAATGATTTGCTAATCAAGCCCATTACTTTGGAGGAACTCAAGGGGATTGTGTTCCAGATGAAGAAAGGAAGAGCTCCCAAATCTGATGGTTTCCTATAGAGTTTTATCAAGAATTTTGAGATATTATCAAGCTGGACCTCCTGGAGGTGGTTTTGGAGTCTCAAAGAAATAAACATATGTTGAAAGCTATGAATGCTATGTTCCTGGCTCTTATCCCAAAAAGTGGAGCTGATTCTTTAAAGCTCTTTAGATCATAGCCCTATGTAATGTTGTTTACAAAATTATTGCTAAGTTGATTACAAAGAGACTCAAGCCTTGGCGCAGTTCTTTAATTTTAGAGTACGGGAGTTTTTGCTGGTAGGCAAATTTTGGATGGGGTTGTGGTTGCTAGTGCTACTAAAGCTATTCACTCCATGACAATTTTGAAGGAAAAATCTATGTTTATCAAGCTAGATATGGCTAAGGAGTATGACCGTGTCAATTGGTCCTTTTGGTTGAAGATCTTGAAAGCCTTTGGGTTTGGTTGTGAGTGGATTGAATGGGTTATGAGTTGTGTTAGCTCCTCTTCTTTTGTCGTCCTCATCAACAGTGATCCTTTTGAGATATTTGGAGCTTCTCGAGGTCTACGCCAAGGGGATCCTTTCTCACTATATCTTTTTATTTTAATGGTTGAAGGCCTAGGGAGATTTATCAAGGCTCGTGTGAGGCAAGGGTTGATTTAGGGCTGAAATTAGGGAGACAATATTCCTCCCCATTCTCACTTATAGTTTGTGGATGTTATTTCTTTGATGGATCTTGCTAGAGTTAGTGAGGCAAATAATTTCAAAAGATCCTTGGACATTTATATGGCAGCTTCTGGGCAGAGAATTAATGAGAACAAATGCTTCATTTTCTTCTTTAATACCCCTTAGCCTATCCAAAATAGGATTGCTAGGATTCTGAGGTTTCAGATTGGTGCTCTTCCCTTTGTGTATCTTGGTATTCCATTGTTGTTGACTCTTTACCAAGTAGGTTCTGGCAGGATGTCTTAGATAAGTTTCGCAAAAACATTTTTCATTGGACTTACAGGTGGCTTTCTTCTGCTAGGAGGGTGACTGTTCTGGAGTCTGTGATGCAAGCTCTTCCTCTCTATAGGTGTTTTGTTCAGGCTGATCCTAGCTTCATTCAGGAATGTGATTCCTTGTCCCATCAATTCTTATGGGCTAGTAATTTACTTTCGAAGAAATGGAGTTTGGTTAAGTGGGATTCAGTTTGGAGAACGAAACAGGAAGAGGGTCTTGGTCTCAGGCAAACAATAGTCAATGGTTAGGCCTTGGCAGCTAAACTTTATTGGAGGTGGTGTTGTCATCGGGATCAAGATTGGGCTAGAGTCATCACTGCAAAGTACTTGTGTGGTGCTGAGAGTAAGGATGTTCCCCAATATAGTCTTGAGAGTAAAGGGTCCATGGGTTGGAGTACTCTCAAAAGAGGTGCTAAACTAATCAAGCAAGGTTTTTTTGGATCTGCAAATAAAGGCTTTGAGGCTTTATTTTGGATGGATTCTCAGGATGGGTTCTCACCTCTATTATTTGTGTATCCGCATCTTCGATCTTTATGTAACATTTTTCTTGAGGCTGGCTAGACTAAGGTGGAGGACTATGAAGCCTCTCGGTGATTGGGACAAATTAATGTTTTTAGTTGGAAAGAGCCTCATGAATGATCTCTTGGGGGTTCTGAGGAGGATTGCTAGGAGCTTGCAAGGATTTTGGCAGGTAGGGTTTGTAGCTCCTTGGAGGAAAGAGACATGCTTGCTTGGGGCCCTAATCCGAAAGGTGAATTCTTAGTTGCCTCAGGATATCAGGAGTTGGATAGGCAACAAAAATGGGAGAGTTGGAGTTCCTTGGTGGAAACAGGTTTCGACTAATTTTTCTTGGCCTAAGTGCAAATTTTTTATGTGGTTGGTGGTTCACAATAGATGCCTCACTTGGGATAACTTATGCAAGTGAGGATTTCAAGGCCCCTCTATGTGTGTTTTGTGCAAGAGTATTGGGGAATGCTCCTCTCATATTTTGTTTTTTGTGCCCCTATTCAAAAGAGATTTGGAATTGTTGGTGGGGGATCTGGAATAAGCCCTTTTGTCATGCTTCTACCTTGGTGGAGCTTTGGGGTTAGCTGGGGTACCCCCTGGCTAGACCCCTTTTCTTCATATTGCGTGGAAAATTGGCCCTTCTTTTATTCTTTAGCAAATTTGGCTGGACAGAAATAGTAGGATTTTTTCAAGACAATAAAATGATGTCATCAATTATGGATGAGAGCTGTTAGTGGGTTACAGGAAACCCTCTTAGCCAAGTGTGATTCGTCTAGCAGTGTGGATCGAGGGCACTTGGCTATTATTTAGAGGTTGGGTTTGGAGGACTGTGGGACACAAGATCCTCCTTCTAGAGTGGCTCGTCACGGTAGGAGCAAGGTTCAACGAGATGGATATTGGAGACCACCTCCTTATGAGGTTTGAAAGGTAAATACTGATGGTTCTTCTAGAGGTAATCCCGGGCATGCTGGGAGAGGGGGAGTTGGCAGAGATTCTTCTGGGGTTGTACAATTTCTCTTTTCTAGGTATAAGGGTCACCATACTAACAAATTTTTGGAAGTCTTGGCTATTCTATGCACTTTGGAGATATGTTGTGCCCTGGGATGGCGGAAGATCATTTGTGAATTAGACTCAGGTAGTTTTTCACATGTTGAATAAACAGGAGACAAAGGGAAAAAATTGGCAATTAGTTGTGGTGGTCAACCAGATTGCCAGACTTTGACTCTGTTACCTTTTGTCATATCCCTCAGGAATGGAGTAGGGTAGTAGATTGTTTGGCAATATGGGCTTCAAAGTAGATGAGGACATGGAATGTAAAGGATAGGAGTCACTTGTGTTCAGAGTATTCTTGTTTTCTAGAAGAGCTTGTTATGGAGGACATGAGAGATTATTTGGGAGTCTTAGGAGAACTTTGATTGTTGTTTTGGCTTTTTGGTTAGCAGTTTTTGTTTGCTGGTCTTGGCTTCTCTATAATTTTTTTGTTGATTTAATAAATTTTTATCCCCTTTTTAAAAATAAAAATCGTGGGATTTTTTCTATGAAAATCACACCTTTTTTACTAAATGACATTGAGGATTTTCATTTCATAAAAAATGCGTTTTCCTTTCTACTAAAAATCAGACTTCTCTGATTTGTGTTTTCTGGTGTTTTTGTTTTGCAAAAACAAGGGCATTTTGCACTGTTTTATGGTGTTTTTGTTTTGCAAAATTTCTACTGCTCTCTGAGCACTGAATTTTCAAAATTTTGCATGTATTTTTTGGACGTTTTGTAACAAAATTGTTGCCCTTTGCTGCTTGCACACCCACACATCCTATTTGTTCTGGCCTATGAACTGATTTTTGCACTTTTTTTTTTAAATTGTGGCTTTTCAATGTTATATTTGTGCGGCTAGGGTTTCTTCCAAATGTAGGCTTGGCACCTATTTTCTATCCGCAAAGATCAATTTTTCGCTGCGTCTAGGATTTTTTGGGTGTTTTTCCAGCACGCAAGGGTTTCTGGTTTGACGATTTTTTTACAAAATTGTGTATTCCTTTTTTGAATCTGCAACATTATTTTCCGATTTTTGGACAAAATCGTGGGTTTTCAGGATCACTAGTGTTTTCTGTTTTTTTATCAATAAAAATCAAAGGTATTGTAGAAGCTGAATTTTATCTTGTTTTCTATGTTTTTGTATAGCGGGAGGGATGACTTTGTTACCCAACATCATTTTGGAAGGCAGCCAGAGGTTCAACGACAAGAATTATAATACGTAGAAATAGTGGATGCTCACCATTGTTTAGTACCAATGTCTTGATCAACTTTTTCTTGGTAAATCTATTCCTCCCACAGTTGCGGGTAAAGAGTAGGACAAGCTCAATGACCATAATCGTGAAGTGGTTATGTTGCTCAAGTTAGCTGAATACAAACTACCCTCAAGAAATATCAGATGGCCATTGGGAGCAAAAAGAGAGCTTCTGGGAGGGATGGTGGTTCCAAACGGGGGCCTTTGTAGAGTTATAGTTTCATGGGAGCTATAGTGGGAAAGATTTTGTAGAAAGTTCCAAGTGATCTAGTCTTGTAAAGTTAGTCATGCATGATTGGGTAAGAGTCGCTTGTAGTGATGTAAAACACAGTTTGGATCTCTTGCCCAATAAGGTTTTACGAAATTAGTCTTGCAATTAGCTAGAAAGCAATCTTGGATCTTTTGCACAATGGTGTCTTATGGTTAGCAAGAAGGTGGTATTTTGATCTTCTATATGAATGAAGTCTTGTAGAGGACGTGTTAAGGGTAGAAGCCTTGACATTTGCATCAACCCAGAGCAACGGGTGGTGATTGTGGTTCTCAAAGGTAGTTGTGCTTATCTGTCATGAAGGTTGATGGGGAGTCTATGAGCAAAGGACGAGAGAAGCCATAGTCACAAGACTTGCTTGGACTTGCCTAGATTCGGTGAGTCCCGAGGTCAGCCACCCTCGTAGAGTATGGGAGACTTGGTAGCCGAGTCTTTCCATTGGGCGAGTCTTGACCTAGATACTCAACCTTTTTAATTAATTAAAAAAAAACAACTTACAAAATTTCAATGCTTGTTTGGTTTATGACATGCCCATCTAGGATTTAAAAATAATAATATGAAAATGGTGTGCGCCATGAAGGTTTGTGTGCTTTTGAAGGGCTTCATATGGGCTTTCCAGGGGCATTGCTCTTGGACCTTGCAAGGGGCACTAACCCCAAATCTTCAGGTGGGGCACTACCTATCAACCCCATTTCAGTTTTACCTCATACCACCAACAAAGTATAAGTCTAAGCAAGTAATAGGGCAATGATGAATCATGATCATAAAAATCTACAAACTACATCGCCTTTTTTGCAAATCTCTACATGTTCACAGTCAAAGCCATAATCTAGGATTGTTTTGTTACATACATTGGACAACTTGTTTAGTATACAAGGACTGCCATAGGCAAAGTTGGCATGTTGTACTGCATTGTATTGCTGATTACAATTTAAGTCATAGTTAGCAAGAAATGCCATTTTCATAAAGCAAAATGTGTTAATCATGCCTTGCATAGACAACTTTTAGAACAATCTCATCTATTAGTACCCTAGCTAAGGTCAAAATAGAAAATAACTATTTATCTTTTTACTTAACCATTCCTCTTTGTTAATGAGCTTGACAAAAACCATGCAATCTTGAAGGCTTCAAGAAAATTTTTATAATAAATTTCTCACTTGAATATGCCCGCTAGTCATTGAGAGACAAGCAAATATCATGGCTACATCATCATCTAAGACCTGTCCTAGACGTTAGCGATGAATTGTCATGATATTGGGATGAGTAATGCAAGCTCCTTTGAGCCATAAAATTGATGCCATGGATTGCATATTCCATGAGTTTTGTATACATTTGACAATATTTATAGATCTAAATGTGTTATTTCCTTCAGCTAAAATTTGTGTTTATAGTTATTTGATTAATGCATACTTGTACATGTGATCAAAGTAGCTTCTATATGATGAGGTTATTGACTCTTTTAAGGTTTGTTTATTTAAGGGTGCGTGAAACAAGTTTTAAATCTTTAAAAGATTGAATTTCGTAGGTTTTTCAATTTATCGAGTCTTTGCCAAGTTCGAGTTTGAGTTCAAAATCAGCTTGTAGAGATTCAAGTGAGTCTGAGTCTGAGTCTGGTAACTATTATAGAAACACATCACCAAAGGTTGTAAATTGGAAATTTGGCTCCCATAGAGGATAGCGGAGCATTCATAGTAACTTGAGGCACCATGGAGTAATGTTGGATTGGCGAGATAGTGTGCATGGATTGGGCTCCTGTCTTTGAGATACTGCATAAGTGTGATATCCCTAATTTCAAACTACTTGCATTCTTCATAAAGAAGTAAAGATTATGACAAGGGGTGGCAGACCTTGTCCCTTGTACATAAGTTATATGATATATTTAGAAATAAGTGAACCATAGTAAGGTTCCTGATTATACGATGATCGATGCACTTAGTCCATCATCAGGACATCGATACTCCATGCAGCCAATATTATTATGGTACTATCTAAAAGTGATTGATAATCCGATCACTCTTAAACGGTACCACAATCATGCTGACTTCATGAAGAACCAGTGACACGATGGTCGGCTTGGCCTACCTATCATCATGTAACCAGTATTCATGATTGCATTAGAAGTCATAAATTGCATTCATATTCCATCCATTCCACATGTTTCATGCCAGTCATACACTTCCATATTTCACTCATCATTGCGTTATTCATTCTTGACCATGATAATTACCAGGAAACCGTGAGGTCTTATAAATAAGACAGTTTCCTTAAAATAAACAGAGATAACCATTGATACCACTGATTGGTATTGCTTTCCATACCTCATAATGCACAACCATATCTCATACATATCTCATACGTATTTCATATTCACATTCATATCTGCATTTTCATCCTTAGCTGATCAGTTATAGAGATTATTAAATTAGATTGGATTGTTGGCTTAATATCTTGATCAACTAAGTTAAGTTGATATGCAATATACACATAACAAATACATTGGCTATGAGTTAACAAACTATAACCGAAGATGCACATGATTGAAGGATGAGACGTGTCTCATCCACACGTCTTTTCCTTTATCTAATGCAAGTATATAAAGGATGGAAACATATCTTTTGAAGGCATGGAATACTTATTTTATTTATTTATACTTTCCAAGATCTGCTCTGTTTAGAGCAATCTGCCTTCAAGGCACACTTGGTGCAAGCAAAAAAGGAACTAGTCAGAGACGACACTTATTACCATTGTATATATTTATTGGAAGATCAGACACAACAATTATTCTTGTTGCAGAAATATTTATATTTATATCAGAAACAGCAACCAGATCGCATCAAGCGATAATTTGTAACACTGCATCTAATCTATTGGCATATTCAGAAATCTCAGCTTTCACTATCGATTGCATTTTATATTGTAAATCAGATACAGCATCATAGATTTGTTACAATCAGATTTCAATACATTTTCATATTGCATTAGTACATTGCCATTATCATGTGATGTCCCCTTTTTAGCAGGTGTCAGGGACGTGGCATTGTTAGCCCATCATTGCGACCCTCGTGGGCTAATGGATTGATTTGAGGGTATCTGGTTGAGAACTTACTATTTATAGTAAGTCGAGTTGAGTTGGATTCCATTCTTGGTGATAGACTTGGCAATATTTCTAGTGTTGGCTTGTTATTTCAATGGAGTTATAATTATTGGGTTGGATATAATTAATTAAGTCTAACTTAATTAATTATAAAGTTTAAACAAAACTTTATGTTATAAGTTAAGCCAACTTGACTTTATTGATAAATCATTTTTACTTCATAAGTGACTATATGTTGGGGCGCCAAGTACTTAAATGAGGAGATATTATTTTAATTTATTTCAAATATTTGAATTCTTTATGTTTTGGATGCCAGTATGTCTTTCATGTGAAGTGTATTTCTGAAGCTCCCTATCGATGGAAGGAGGGAGATTTATTAAGCTTTGATTTGGAATTTTGAACCATCTTTGGACATCATTAAAACTATTGATCATTGGCGTGAGGGTTTCTGAAACTTTGCTTTAGAGAATTGAGAATTCTCGTTGAAATTCCGGCACTCAGAATTGGTGCGTCCATACTAGCGATCTGTGCATATTAATTGTGCTTAAAAAATACATGATGGTCATTTGTGCAAGGCGTGAGGGACTGATTCATCATATTATCTCCATCTTTTGATTGCTGGCGTTCATAGTCTGGCATATATACATTCCAGAATCATTGGCACCGGGAAGTCTTGGTGTCTTTTGATACAGGGAGACCACGACATTGCAGATCAGAGATACAGTGTAGATTCGAAGGTGATAATAGCCTCAACATTCTATCCAGCCAATCATCTTGCGCCAACTATACAATCAACAAGTTTCGGCTTTCATGTAGGAGATCGAACAACAATATAAAATCTTACAGGTTCACTTTCAATAAAGTATTGATTTGTGATAGCTACGTATGTAATACTTTCATTTAGAGTTTGCAATAAATCTGAAGGTGTGATTGCAAGGAGTGGGTTTTCAATTTCTCTAGTTGTCAGCATATGTTCTTTTAATTTACTCATTGTTGAAAAAAAATAAAAAATCTATATTTTCGAAAATACAAAAAAGCACAAGATTTCAAAAACAAAGGGAAAACAATACAATTCTACAACAGTGGGTTGAGTAGAGCCACCAGGGCTCTTACAGTGGTATCAGAGTGGTTTCCTGCCATCCTATAGGGAACTGGGTTCATTCATGCAGCCGCAAAGGTTCATTCCAGGATTTCATTACACACGCAGGGGAAGAACTTCTCCACCCGGTGAACAGGAACAGGGAACTATGGGTGAGAGATTTGCAGGTAATGCAGGGAACGATGAAGAAAGAGAGGCTAGAGAATTATTTAGGGATATTGCCCATAGCCAACAGGAGTTGGCAGTTGGTCAGCATCATGTGGCAAATGTTCTACGCAGCTCTTTGACACTCTTCAACAGATTTCTTTGCCCAGAGGCCGTAGCAGAGATAGAGGTAGTGGGAGTATCTCAGTTAGCTCACAAAGGTCCAGAGATGATCCTACAAGCACCCATGACAGGCCTCTTCATCCTACTTTGTTGAGGGTGGATTTAGATGAGGCTAGTGCTGAGGGGGAGGTAGCATCTTTTATTGATGATGTGATGGATTACATGCAGAGTGGGATGCTTCACTACATGATGTGAAACAACACCTTAACTTTAACAAGTTTATGAGACAGAAGAGAGCATTTGAGAGGTAGATCTGATGGGAGACAAAAGCATATAAACAATGATCTGAAACAGGCAACCAACAAATTAACTTTGACTCATTTTGATGGGAGTGGTAAGGTAACAGTTAGAGTTTGGGTTCACAAGCTTGACACGTATCTTTCATTGCGTCATATGTCTGAAGAAGACGCTATCTAGTTTACTGTGTTGCATTTGGATGGTATAGCCCACGATTGGTGGTACCATGGGTTAGTTTATCTACACCATGATCAGATCACTTCATATCAGGAGTTTGTGGATAGACTGGTAGAGAGATTTGACAGGAAGGACCCAAAGTCCTATTTTCGTGAGTTGGCACAACTCAGGCAAATTGGTAGTTTGGAGGCCTTCATCAGTGAGTTTCAGTGGATTTCAGTAATGGTTTATGACATTTAAAAGAGGAGGCGTGTGATGCTCTTCGTAGAGGGTTTAGTTGAGCCTCTCAAGGGTTGGGTTAAGTTCCTTGATCCTTCTACCTTGCAGGCAGCCATGAAAAAAGCAAGGGATTTGGAATTGTTAGCTCCTCGTAATAGGTTTCCTTCTAAACCATCCACTTCTACCTATGATAGCAAGGCCGCCCCAAAAAGAGTGGAGGTATCAAATTCTAAGAAACCTATGACAACCCCTTTAGATCAGGAAACACTTAATGATCTAAGGAGGAAAAGATTGTTTTTATTGCAGGGGCCCATATGATGAAAAACATGAGTGCCCCATGAAGCCTAAGGACATGAATAGGCTTATGGAATGGTTTTATGAGGATGAACATAGTTATGATTTTGAGGGACAGCCAACTAATCAAGATGAAGAAACTACTGAAGAAGCAGTTAATGATGAAAAGGTTGATGATGATTCCAACCTTAAGGTAGTATATCTCTCTAGCATGAAGAAAGAGGGATCCTTCAGGATGCAGGGCCTCTTAGTAGGGCAGCGTGTTATTGCATTATTGGATACAAGTGCCACTCACAATTTCATAGATTCACAGTTAGTATCCAGGAGAGGTATATAGTCAGAAGAGTTTGAAGGTATTAGAGTAAAGTTGGTTGATGGTTACACACTTGTGTAACGAAATGATTTCTGAGCTTCCCATGAAGCTGAATAATTACGAATTTAAAACTGATTTCTATGTTGTGGATATGGGAGGCACTGATGTGGTTTTGGGCATGAGCTGGTTACATACTATTGAGGCATTCTATCTCAGCCTTAAGGACATGGAAATGAAGTTTGAAATTAATGGTAAAAAACACATTCTTAAGGCTATCAGAGAGGAAAACTTGAGGGTGATTTCATTCAGGCATATGCAACGTCTTATTAGCCATGATGTAGTTGAGTGGGCAGCAGAATGTAGATTGTTACCGACATAGGATGAGACAGGTAAATCATCTTATCATCCGGATATATAGGAGCTTAGAACTAAACATTCTAAGGTGTTTAGTGATATACCACTTGGCAGACCACCTGATAGAGGCATTGAGGACATCATTCAGTTGGAGGAGGGCACTAAGCCCATCATGATTACTCCTTACCGACACCCCAAGTGCTTGAAAGATGAGATTGAGAAGACTATTCAGGAGCTGTTATCTATGGGGCATATTAGGCCGAGTAAGTCCCCTTTTGCTTCATCGGTTGTATTGGTGAAGAAAAAGGATGGTACACTTAGGATGTGCATTGATTTCCGGATGTTGAATAGGAGGACAATTAACAACTGGTATCCGATCTTACGCATTGATGAGATGGTATATGAGTTGCATGGTGCATCTTTCTTCTCTAAAATTGATTTGAGGTCTGGGTATCATCAGATTAGAGTTCGGGAATAGGACATAGAGAAGACAACTTTCAGATGCCATTGAGGACACTTTGAGTTTTGACTAATGCACCAGCCACTTTTCAGTCTGTTGGTGCCCAAAAATGCTGAATTGGATTTCCTATGGACTTGCCAATCCAATGATGAGAAAAACAAGTGATTTTGGCCAACTAACGGGAGTGATCGATTATGATCCTCTTCCCCTACGCTTCTGGCTCTGCAGGACCAAGGTGGGTGAACCTTTATTTGAACAGGCTTTTTATAGCAGATAACTTGTGATTGGAACTTCTGTCTCTCAAAGTATGGCAAAGTACTATTAAGATCACAAAACTGAAAACAATCTATTATTTAAAATGTTCAAATGTAATGTTCCAAGAATTTAAAGAATGTTTGATGGATTTAAGACAGTGTTACCCGGAGACCCGTCTCCCCCCCTCCAGACGCGTCTCGGAGACTTTTCGCGTCTCCGGAGACTTAAAAAATGGCCGGAGACTTCATGACGAAGTCTCCTGAAGAATCGAAGTCTCCGATTCCAAAAAAATGAAGTCTCCCCCACGTCTCCTAATTAAAAAACAAATTTAAAATACAACATTAAGTCATTTTATGATTTTGACTTATTTGAATGTTTTTTTAGCAAGGTCATTTATGATTTAACATTTTTAATAAATATTAAATATTAAATAGACAAAATTCAAATAAATGAATATTTAATATTTATATATTAATGTAAC
>MU226509.1:861817-916657 GCA_018584345.1 Thuja plicata
AGACAAGACCCTCCCAAGCCAAGTCTATGCCTCAGAAGATCCTCTATCCGCAATAATTAGCCTACGAGGATCACAATAATAGGCTAATCTCTTAAACTCAGATGCTGACAAAAACGGGGACATTACACAAAACCGAGGAACGACACTAATAACACAAAAACTAGAAACCAGGAACAAAACTGAAAGGAAACATTTTTGGGTGATGGAAGATTGCCAACAATCCAAGGATGCTCCTGCATCAGACACACCTGGTGAGAAGATGTTCCATAAGAGGAACTTATGAACATCTTACAGGATTCAAGACATAAATCCCATGCTCATTCTTAATCCAAATATCCTCTTTATTTGCAACCTTCTTTCTCTGCACTTCTGCTCTTTCTTCTATCAGATTCATCAGCTCACTCTACTTTGCACTTACTTGATCAACATCAAGTAATAAAGAACTTCTATCACCACCTCTTGTCTTTTGCATACTTGATTTTCCCTTGCTACAAGACTTCATCTGATCAACAATCAAAGTCTTTTACTGCTTCACTTAACCCTTCTTGTTATTTGATACCGACCGGTATTTAGATCTGCCTCCAAGATCATTCTTCAGATCCATATCAACCTTTGTATTATGCTTCTCCGAACAATAACTCTTCACAATGCTCATATTCCTTGCACTTCTCCCCTCTTTCTCCTTCAAGAGAACCAAAGTAAACTTTTGCCCATCCTTCTCTATTGTGACCAAGTTACTCCTGCAATCATGGATAGCTTCCCTATCATATTGCCAAGGTCTTCCCAATAGAACATGACAAGCACTCATCGATACCACATCACACAATACCTCATCTCTGTAAGGCCCAATGTTGAAGTTTACCAAACATTGTTCTTTCACTTCCACCATGTGATCATCTTGAAACCAACTTATCCCATATGGATAAGGATGTTTAAGCCTTTTCAAGCCAAGCTTATGCACCATCTCTTCTGATACCAAGTTGTCAGTACTACCATTGTCCATAATAACCTTACAACATTTACCTCCCGATTTGCATACAGTCCTAAACAAATTCCTCCTTTGTATAGGTTCAACTTCCTTCTTACTCAACATGACTCTCCTAAGCATAAGAGACTCTCCCATCTCAGGTTCTGCCATACTCTCCATAAGTGCATCAATAATTTGCTCCTCATGTGCCACAAGATTCTGTTTGCCAAGGCTTTTGCTAGATCCCTCGGAACCTTGAAAAGCTCTATGTCCTATGCCACCACATTTGAAACAAGTACCTTTGAAATCTTTGTTACCACTTCCTCTGCTTTGTATCCTCTGATCAAGTTCCTCTTCAATGGTCTGTTTCTCTTTGCCATTGCTATTCACTTGCTTCTTTCCTCTAGGATTACTCTGTCTCCTCTTTACCTTATCTTCTGCCTTCAATGCATATTGATGAGCATCCTCCACTGTATTAATCCTCAACATACTTAGCTCATCCTGAATATTAAATCTCAAACCATTAATATATCTAGCCACCTTCTCCTTAGATATCTCCTGGTGTGCAGATCTGATTGTCATCTTGTAAAACTCTTCGGTGTAATCCTTTACACTCGTGTCCTTCTGTTTCAAGTTCTGCAATTTCTTGAACAATTCCAATTCATAGTCCTCAAGAATGAATTTAGCTTTCAATCTAGCAACCATTACCCTCCATCTAGTGATCTTCATTTCACATTTTTCCTCTCTTTCGTCCTGCAACTCTTTCCACCATAAGGCTTCATGACCCTTCAACTTAGTCTGTGCTAACCTAACCCTTTGTGGATCTCTGATATCCTCAAGTTCAAAGTAATCTTCTAACTCACCAATCCAATCTATCAAATCCTCAGGATGCAATGAGCCAAAAAAAGTAGAAACCTCCATTCTGTGTCTTTTACTTTTGCCATAGCTCTCAACAATCTTTCTTCATATGCAGGGATCTCAGTATCTACAGTCTCAAGATCTTCAACAACTTCCTCATATTCCTCTTTAGTCTCAGGATTCCTTCGCAATCCAGTCAATGCATTTCGGATCTCATTCCTCATCTCATTTTGGAAGTCCATCATTTGTTCTAACCTTCTAGGGTTCATTCTTCTTGGCGACATCTCTCCCAATCCTCAAGTGCAACAGTCTCATCTCGGCGCTCTGGCTACAAGGATTCAATTGCCTCTCACTCGACAATCTATTGAACACACTCGCAGTTTGCCTCCTTTCGGCGATCGTTTCACCAATGGGATACCGCAACAACTCATACAAAGTTCATAACCAACAACAGATCTTTTCCTAACCACCTGGCGCAAGTCCTCAGTTAGTGCAAGCCAAATCTACTCTCTGCCACCCCGCGACCAACATACCTAGGTCTTCGAAAGCTTAGGAACTCAGATCTGCAATCATACGAACGAATCTTGCCCTAATACCACCTGACGCATTCATGGCAGGAGTTTCTCCAATGGAGATGGTCCAAACCATGCAGCACGAGTCAACATAGTGGAAATCAACAACTCAAGATCAATAAGAACTCAACAATGAACTGGAAACATGCCAAATCCCACATTCGCATTATCACAGATTCAAGAATTTACATCATATTGGCCTGCAACATACAGCTTACAGACTTTCGACATACATGCCTGATTACAATAGAAATCCAGAACTAAACTCTAGTGCTAACCTTCCAAAGGTCATCCTAGTCCTAGCTAACTCCCACTACCCAACTGCCCTAAACAAAGATCAACTGCCTCAATATATAGAGCCTTCGTAACTCATATGTCGGTTAGATCAATTACATTTTTCAAGACAAAGAAAACCTAATACAAAAATATAGTTCAAGACCCAAATCATAAGGAGCACGATGCCAAGGTGTAGAAATGACGCGCGATCCAAGAGAGACGTCGGCCAAAGATCTTGGAACATCGTGATATGCGCCACAAAGCTTTGCGCGATCGGGAAAATGTTTCGCGAGATCGGAAAACTCCAACTGACCTTTAGAACTTGAATAACACACATAACTCACCATGAATCCAGAATATCTCCCCAACAATGTATCCGATTGAGGTGTGAACGCAGACATAAGTAAAACATGATGCCTAGAACAAACCCTAAAGTTTGCAACAACAAATGATCCAACACCAAGGAACGCCACTAAAAACACAAAAACTAGAAAACAAGAACAAAACTAAAAGGAAATATTTTTGGGTGATGCAAGATTGCCAACGACCCAAGGATGCTCCTGCATTAGACACCCCTGGTGAGAAGATGTTCCAAAAGAGGAACTTATGAACATCTTACAGGATTCATGACATAAATCCCATGCTCATTCTTAATCCAAATATCCTCTTTATCTGCAACTTTGTTTCTCTGTGCTTCTTCTCTTTCTTCAGTTAGATTCATCAGCTCACTCTGCTTTACACTTACTTTATCAACATCAGGTAATAAAGAACTTCTATCACCACCTCTTGTTTTTCGCACACCTGATTTACCTCTGCTACAAGACTTCATCTGATCAACAATCAAAGTCTTCTGCTGCTTCACTTTACCCTTCTTGTTATCTGATACCAACTGGTTCTCAGGTCCGCCTTCCAAATCATTCTTCAGATCCATATCAACCTCTGTATTCTGCTTCTCCAAACAATAACTGTTCGCAATGCTCATAGTCCGTGCACTTCTCCCCTCTTCCTCCTTCAAGGGAACCAAAGTAAACTTCTGCCCATCCTTCTCTATTGTGACCAAGTTACTTCTGCAATCATGGATAGCTTCCCTATCATATTGCCAAGGTCTTCCCAATAGAACATGACAAGCACTCATCAATACCACATCACACAATACCTCATCTCTGTAAGGCCCAATGTTGAAGTTTACCAAACATTTTTCTTTCACCTCCATCATGTGATCATCTTGAAACTAACTTATACCATAAGGACAAGGATGTTTAAGCCTTTTCAAGCCAAGCTTCTGCACCATCTCTTCTGATACCAAATTATCATTACTACCACTATCCACAATAACCTTACAACATTTACCTCATGATTTGTATACAGTCCTAAACAAATTCCTCCTTTGTATAGGTTCGGCTTCTTTCTTGCTCAACATGACTCTCCTAAGCATAAGAGACTCTCCCATCTCAGGTTCTGCCATACTCTCCATAAGTGCATCAGTAGTTTGTTCGTCATTTGCCACAAGATTCTATTTTCTCAGGCTTTTGCTAGATCCCTCGGAACATTGAAAAACTCTATGCCACCACATTTGAAACAAGTACCTTTGAAATCTTTGTTACCACTTCCTCTCCTTTGTATCCTTTGATCAGGTTCCTCTTCAATGGTCTGCTTCTCTTTGCCATTGCTCTTCACTTGCTTCTCCTTTCCTCTAGGATTACTCTGTCTCCTCTTTACCTTATCTTCTGCCTTCAATGCATATTGATGAGCATCCTCCACTGTATTAATCCTCAACATAGTCAGGTCATCCTGAATATTAAATCTCAGACCATTAATATATCTAGCCACCTTCTCCTTAGATAGCTCCCGGTGTCTAGATCTAATTGTCATCTTGTGAAACTCTTCGGTGTAATCCTTTATACTCATGTCCTTATGCTTCAAGTTTTGCAATTTCTTGAACAATTCCAATTCATAGTCCTTAGGAAAGAATTTAGCTTTCAATCTAGCAACCATTGCCCTCCATCTAGTGATCTTCATTTCACCATTTTCCTCTCTTTCCTTCTGCAACTCTTTCCACCATAAGGCTTCATGACCCTTCAACTTAGTCTGTGCTAACCTAACCCTCTGTGGATCTTTGATATCCTCACGTTCAAAGTAATCTTCCAACTCACCAATCCAATCTATCAAATCCTCACGATGCAATGAGCCACAAAAACTAGAAACCTCCATTCTATGACTTTTACTTGTGCCATAGCTATGAACAATCTTTCTTCATCTGCAGGGATCTTAGTATCTACAGTCTCAAGATCTTCAATAGCTTCCTCATTTTCCTCTTTAGTCTCTGGATTCCTTCGCAATCCAGTCAATGCATTTCAGATCTCATTCCTCATCTCATTTTGGAAGTCCATCATTTGTTCTAAACTTCCAAGGTTCATTCTTCTTGGAAACATCTCTCCCAATCCTCAGGTGCAACTGCCTCAGCTCAGCGATCTAGCTTCAAGGATTCAATTGCCTCTCACTTGACAATCTATTGAACACACTCGCAGTTTGCTTGCCTCCTTTTGGCGATCAGTTCACCAATGGGATACCTCGACAATTCATACAAAGTTTATAAACAACAATAGTTCTCTTCCTAACCACCTTGCACAAGTCCTCAGTTAGTGTGAGCCAAATCTACTCTCTGCCACCCCGCGACCAACATACCTAGGTCTTCGCAAGCTTAGGAACTCAGATCTGCAATCACATGAACAAATCTTGCTCTGATACCACCTGACACAGTCATGGTAGGAGTTTCCCCAATGGAGATGGTCCAAACCATGCAACACGAGTCAAGACAGCGGAAATCAACAACTCAAGATCAATAAGTACTCAACAATGAATTGGAAACATGCCAAATCCTACATTCCGCATTATCACAGATTCAAGAATTTACATCATATTGGCCGACAACATGCAACTTACAGACTTTCGGCATACATGCCTAATTACAACAAATCCATAACTAAACCCTAGTGCTGACCTTCCAAAGGTCATCCTAGTCCCAGCCAACTCCCACTACCCAGCTGCCCTAACCAAAGATCAACTGCCTCAATATATGGAGCCTTTGTAACTCATATGTTGGCCAGATCAATTACATTTTCCAAGACAAAGAAAATGTAATACAAAACCTAGTTCAGGACCCAAATCATAAGGATCTCGATGCCAAGATGTAGAAATGATGCGCAATCCAAGAGAGACATCGGCCAAAGATCCAAGAACATCGTGATATGCGCCACAAAGTTCCGCCAATCGGGGAAATGCTTCGCAAGATCGTAAAACTTCAATTGACCGTTAGAACTTGAAGAACACAAAGAACTAACCATGAATCCAAAATATCTCCCCAATGATGTATTCGATTGAGGTGCGAACACAGACATAAGGAAAACATGATGCCTAGAACAAACCCTGAGGTTCGCAACAACAAATGATCTAAAACCAAGGAATGCCACTAAAAACACAAAAACTAGAAAACAGGAACAAAACTGAAAGGAAATATTTTTCGGTGAGGCAAGATTGCCAACAACCCAAGGATGCTCCTGCATCAGAAGCATTCAAACAACAAAGCACACATTCTTCAAAATCCTCCTTAACTTCTTCAACGTCCACCCAAGATCTCAAATAACAGTGTCGGACATCTTGCCTATAAGTTCTCCAAGGAAAAATATTAGAAATTTGTCTTTCCAAAGACTTTACAATTTTCTATGAACCTCAATCATTAAAACCATGCGAGAAACCTGAATGATTTTTCTTGCAACCAGCTACAGAGGAATCTTGTACCACCGAAACTGATCTTCTCCAAGGTGGATTTTGTCCTCAAGAAGGCTAAGATGAACCAAGTTTGATCTCCCAAACCACAAGGGTTTCAAATCAGAGAAAATAGATAAACTGCATAATGTCAAAAGAGCTCTCCAGACCTCGTTTTATAAGCTTCCCGAGAACTTCCTAGAAAACCCAATATAAAACCACTTTATAAATTAATTGTCTTATATCCGCGAAAAGTGATTTATTTTATTATTTAAATATTCTTGACATTTAAGTCACTTTACTAGTGGCCAACATTTATAAATACTATTTCTAATTCCAAATGAGCTATTATACTAAGGTTCCCATTAACTTATTTTAATAAAATAGCAAATCTAGTATAAATAATTCAATTATAGGTCATTAATTCACCTGAGTTGTGGAAATTGTCGAAAGGCATTGGAATGGAAAATTGAATGTATTGGAGTGATATCGATGATGAATAATGAGAATCAAATCCGACCAAGTGAGTTCCTACAATAGATGCTTTTTTTAGAATATTCGAGAACACATCAGAAGCCGGAAATAACTTGGAGAAGTGTCATCTGTGCCCTCTAGACCCTTTGAACTCACTAGTAACATCAAATAACCCCTTTGATAAGGCTGACACACATCGAGAAGGTTAGTGCAAACTGCAATGCGAGAAAACCCAAAAATGGGGACATTACTATTGTGGCTCTCAAATGCTATTAGATGCTTTACTTGAATCAACATTGCACCAATCCCCTCTCTTGAAGCATCAGGTTCTAGCACAAAGGGAAGTGAGAAATCAGAAACAACTAGCCCACGACGTGATATCATTGACTCATTACTTCTTTGAGATTATCGAAAGCTCTTTATGTTGCACTAGTCCATGCAAACACTACTTTCTTCGTTAAATTTGTTGAGGGTGCTACTAGCTACCAAAAATCCTTAATAAATCTCCTATAATAGCTAGAGAGGCCAAAGCATCCTCTTAGCTGAGTAAATGTCTTTGGATTGGCCGATCTATGATCACTTGTATCTTCTCTTGATCTATTTGAACTTTTTGAGCATTGGAAACATGCCCTAGATACAAGTTTTTGTCATCTCGAACTCACATTTGGACTCCTTAGTGAATAATACCCATGCCTCTAGAATACCAAATATTTCATCTTTTTGCCTCAAATGATCCTGGCAATTCTTGTTGGAGATGGAGATATCATCAAAGAATATGAGCAGCAGATATCATCAAAGAATATGGGCACAAACTTCCTTAACTACTTGTTGAGTACTTGATTTATAAAAGACTAAAAGGTGATAGGTGCATTAGTCAAGCTAGAAGGCATGATTGGAAACTCATAGTGTCCAAGACTCCAAAGAGAAACTTGAAAGTTGTCTTGTGGGTATCTTCATTCTTGACCTCGATTTGATGGTATTTTGATTTATCAAATAGATTGCACCTTGTAACTCAAGTCTCTCATTGATCTTGGGAATTGAATATCAGTTTTTGATGGTCTTCTAATTGAGGGATGTGTTGTCTATACACATCCTCATGGTATTGTTCTTTGTGACCAAAACTAAGAAGAAGCAAAGGGACTTGAGCTATGTCTTCTCAATCTCTTCCTTATGCTTCCTAGGATGGCAAAAGTAGTGATAGTTGGCTTGGCCCTTCCTCGAGCTCTATCAAATGTTTAAAACCTCTATTAGGTGGCCATCTTGGAGGTGTACAATTGAAGACCTTGCTATGCTTATCCAAAATGAATTGGATATTGATATGATAATACTTCTTAACCTCCGAAGAAGTTGAGGTTGTTATCGAATGATGGATTTCCCTTGCAGCCTGACCTCGGCGATAATTTCTCTATTAAAAACTTTGGGAGCTCCATTTTCCATTCCATGAAGCACTACCTCTTTTTTTCCCTACTTGGAACCTCAACTCCATGGTTTGATAGTTGTGTGGAAACTTTCAAGAGGGAATGTAACCATTTCACACCAAGTACCACGTTGGTCCCTCCTATGCCAACAACATAGAAGTCACCCTTAAAACTTATGATTGCCCAAGGTGATGCTCAGCAATGGAATCTTCTTTGTGCAAGGGATGGTAAAACCATTTGCAACCATCACATTGAATCCTTCAAAGTCTTCTGTCTCTAGACTTCTTGTAGCTACCAATCCTTTATCAATAAATTCATGGCTTGCCCCACTATTGACCAGCATCATGATCCTTTGCCCATGTAGAACTCTTCAAACTTTGAAGGGGTTATATTAGGAGCACCAAAAAGTGTGGCAAGTTCTTCCTTGTTCTTTGGCTTAGGGTATTTGGTTACAAATTCCTCATTGGAAACCACTTCATCATAGTGCACTTGGCTTCAACAGAGAAATTTAGTTTGGGTACCCATGCTTCTTTGCAAGTGAAATATAGCTTCTTTGCCTCTTTTCTCGTTTTTGGATGGTATATTCTTTGTTCAAGTAAATACTTTTTGAAAAGGTTTCTATGAAGGAGTGTTTGGTTGGAATTCACTTCTAGGCATTGGAGTCTCTAATTTCAAGGACCTTTTGATGGTCTCTTGCAAAGAGAGTGGTTTGAAAGCCTTTTTCCATAAAACACATAGTGGGCCTGCTCTTGGTGACAGTAGGAACCATCTTAGCCAGTCTTTTGGAAGTCTGCTACATAGTTTTCCGCAATACTATACTATTTGAGTTGGCCCAACTCCATGAAATGAATCTGAGGGTCCATTCTATCAAATCGATTAACCTTCTACTAAACTCATCAAAGATATTGATAAGGCTATGACCAGGGTGACCAACCCATGTACCACCATTTGTGTGCTATGCCCTCTAGATGAAGGGTGGCAAACTTAATAGTTGCTTCTTCATACATGGGTTTAGTAATAAACGTGTCTAAGAATCTAGGCATGAGCTGTACAGTTATTTGATCCATCAAAAGTTAGCTTTCCTAGTATATGTTGAAATTTTCTTATGCTGATTTGTCATAGGATTTTGTTCATTCCTTGACCCACTTCTCATTTTGAAATTGCAAAAATCTATGATGGACATTTCTACTTGGATTTCTAGTGGAAGGGCTCTATGATCATTGTAGCAAGCTGTGATCTCATCTACAACCGGATTTTGTTCTTCAAACTTAGGTGGCCCTCCCCTTTGTAGGAAACTGGGATGAAAAGGTCAAGTTGTGGAACTGATTATGGTTTTATTGTTTTTATTTTCTGTATTCACCTTGCTTATATGATTTTGGGCTGCATTCGGTACATTCAAATTTTTGCATGGTTTGCAGATTGGTCTTTCGCTATTGTTCTTGGATAAGGGCATTAAATCATGCAACTTCTTTCAAGCATTTGATATGACTCGTTTGTCTCTTCTGTCCATTTCAAACTCTTCCATCTTTGCACCTTGATTCTTTATTTCTACATTTTGATGTTCTGGTGACTGAGCTTTCCTTCTTTCTCTCTAATAATATCTGAATTCCTTATCATTGTCGTACATGTGGTATACTCTGCATTAAATCATAGGCTTTCTCTACAGGGTGGCAATAACATAGTTCTAATACCATTGTAATGTCCCAAAGTGATTTTATTTTTTTATTTTTGACAATTTCACAATGAAAATGTGTGAACTTGAGACCTTTTGATCACCAAAGTCTAGATATGGTTTGCATGAGAACATATGGTGATAGGTATGAATTAACATTAAGCCCTTATGCTTGTTGGCAGCACGCGACACAACTCTATAAAGCATGCAATTACAAAATGATAAATAATTGGCTTTGGCAGCAAGCCTTCCAGAACAAATACAAATTCTAAAACAGCTCTGCCAGAGAACCGCATAGAATTACATAACAAAATATGAGAATGTCTGGGGTGATCCCACCCCTCCGCCGGGGCACAGAGGGTGGAAAACTATAGATGGAATTCTGACATTCCTAATGACAGATTCCTCCAATCACAAGTAGAATGTTCCCTTCAAACTCTGCTGATTAGAAAACAGAAACATATGCAGCACCGCATAGAGTTACATAACAAAATATGAGAATGTTTGAAGCTGGAAAAATTAGCAGAATTGTCCCTTCAATACTTTGCAGATTACAGATTAGAAACCCATATGCAGCATTGACATACAAGCAATAATCAAAATAGTAAGTTCTGAAATAAATGGGAAACTACTCGTAATGCAATAAAGCAAAAATTATTCTCACGAAAATGATAGTTAACTCCTAGCCATATGAAAATGAACTCACAGAATATGGTGATTGGCAAGGCTGTTGGTATGGCTTGGCAGATAGGTTGTTTGTGATTAAAACCTAAGCAGTGTTGCCATGACGTGCAAAACAATAGATAGAGTGGTAGATTGTATTGTGAGGCGTAGATTCTTGGAACTCATATGACCAAGTTAAGTGCCTATCTCCCCATCATTGAACTCTCCAAATGCTGTGATGGTATTGGAAACATAGTTACAGGACTTTGCGAGTCCTGGCAGGACTCTGTGACTCCAGGGCCGAGGCAGCCTTCCCAAGACTATGAGGCCAGTGACTCGGACTCGGCAAAATTCAAGAGGATTTTCTTGGAAATGGGAGTAGGGGGTGATAGAGTATGGCTGGCTGTCTCCAAGATGGCAAGGTGTCCTCTACAGCTCAACATGCAAAAATTAAAAAACAGAAAAAAATACTAAAAGGGTGGCTGCTGATTGCTAGATTCTTGAACAAAATTCTGCCTGGAAACTCTGACTACTGTTCTCTAATGAAGGGGCTGATATTCTTTTTTGACCTATGAATGATCTTGGTGACAAGGTATTGTACGCGTGCTCCTAGGACTGTCCATAATCTGATTGTGCAAATGCTGCCTGTATGTAAGTGAGGTCTTTTCCGAGATTCAATTCAATACTTGATCCTTCATATATACACAGTTACCTTTAGTTGACTACACTTCTCTGATTTCAAGCTGGTTCATTTGATGGCTATGTATATGAGGATCCAATTTCAAATATTAGGACTATGCGTGTGCTTGTAGTGTGTTCAGTTAATGTCCCATGTAAATCAACCATTGAATAGTGTATTCAATTGTGGCGACCAGCCAACATTTCAACCCTTAAAAATAGACCAAGACTTTTATGGAACTAGGTTTTTATGTGTCAAAAGTATATTTTGGGTTGTACTGCTATCATCTGGGTTTCTTCATCTCTTAATTTTGTCAGATTGGATGAGATAATCTCTTATATTGGAAATGTTAGTAGATGAAATCCAGTTGCAGCAACAAATCATCTATGTTTTTTCTTTTTGTAGTTATAACTTGTAGCCTTGGGCATTTTGTTATAATATATATGCACATTGACAATGAAAAGCAATAATGTTCTTGTTAAAATGTGTGTTGACTCTCATGTGAGTTCTCAATTCAGTTCTAATGTTATGTAATATGGTTCTATGATGTATATGGTGAATGCTTTACATATGAATAACTGAGTTACAATTCCCCATATTTTTTTTATTACAGTCCCTTGCTATCCCCTCAGAAAAGATCTCCCATCCACTACAGTACCATAAATGCATTCTGTGGCCCTTTCTTTCCCTGTCTTGGAAATGCCATGGGGTAGTTTTTAATGTGCAACCCATTTCTGAAATTCCGAGACAACTTCATTTGTCATGGTTATGCTGCTTCACCCTTGCCAAGTCAATTTAAAGAAAATGTTTCTCCTTCTCACATAGCATAAGTTTATTTTGCAAATTTGTTGGGTTGATTTGACCTGTATTTTGATGCCATTTATAGAGTGGAAAGATTTTTTTGGAACTCTGTTTTTAAATATAAATATTGTATGAATGCATATTAGAAACTTTATCTCTCTAATGTTTGTTGAGGTTGAAGTGAAACTTGTTTTCATGAATGGAGAACAATCTCATATATTAGTTATCCATCTTGAAATGCATTCTCATGTTGTCTTCGCTAGCTAGAAACTACTGTATTATCTAATTTTGTTTTTGAAATTTGCAGTTATGGGAACATTTTGCCAATTATGCCTCTCTGTACAAGCTTCTGCCTCAGGTTATACATATGATCTTGCATCCTTATCTGGGGGGTTACATACAAGAAAGAGGAATGGCTGTTCTAGCAGGAGAAGAATTGGCAAAATTTCAAATCGATCTAGAATGGCTGCAATTAATTCAATCTCAGTTCAATCAAAAGGTTGTCTCTTCAACTGAATGTTTGGCATGCTTCTATTTTCTATACTAAATATAATCCTTTTGTTCAGATGTTGCAGCATGATGATACAGCTATAAATATAGTAAGTACTTAGCCTGTGCATGTCTCAATTGACTTTCAAACTAAGATATTGTGGATGGGTGGAGGACCAGCATATTAGTGACAAGACCCCGAAGGTGGTTAAGAAGGCACCTCACCTTAATCCCCCACCCCAACACAGACCTGCACCCACCCTAAAATAGAATTAATCAGTCAAATTCCTAACATTTCACCTAATTCTTGCATCATTTCTTGTCGTCGTCATATCCAATCATATCAACCTTCAAAAAGAGAATCAATCAATCGACTGCCAGCTCTCCCAAGGGACTGAAGTTGGGCCTAATTGATTGGTTCTCCAATGAAATTGAGAGAGATTGGGAATGATTCCTAGTTTGCATGTTTAGACTAGTGAACACCTAATCACCTTCTTTTCAGTTATATAGTCATATTTCATCACATGATTTTATGTAAGTTGTGTTAGGTGATAATTAGCAGGTGCAGGTGGTTACTACATTCATTGTTATTATGTAGTTGTGGTTGTATCAGAAGATGCTAGAAGGTCTGTTGAATCTAGTTATGCAGCTATGCAAGTAAATTGAGCGAGAAGGCACTCATTCATATTAAATAAAGGGTTAATGCTCTCTCTCTATAATCAAATTCCTATTTTCATATATAATCGATTCCCATTTTCATATCAATACAACTATATGTGATATTTTCACACCTTTTGAAGTTTTTCCTCCATAGTTTTCTGGATTTGTAAGTGCAATCCAATTTTTCGGTTCACAGGCACCGTTGTTAATTTTTATATTATATAGTTGTGCTTACCAAGGATGCAGGTTAATTTTATTATATAGTTGTGCTTACCAAGGTTGCAGGCATGCCATATATACATCAAATAACTCTTTCCTAAGTTGGATGATAGTTTGGTAATAAACTTGTGACCTCAGGACATCATTGGCACTTGATTATGCATTATAAGACTTGTTAAGATATTACTGACCTCATAACCATGTTTACACATCAAAGTGCTCATAAAAGCTTAAAACACTATCTATTCATTGAGCGAAAATGATTATGCTTATTATTAACTATGAAACTAATTTCAGGCTAAGAGATTTCTCTAGACATTTCTTCTCATCAATCATCGTGCAGGTGGTGGTCCACCCACTCCTTGCAAAGAATTCACTGATTGAACCGTCCGGCTACACTGAGAATGTCCAAAATCCTTCAAAACCTCAGAATGGCCTTTCTTATTTATTTTGCAAGCTTTTCTATAACTAATACTTCTACAGTATCTGCATAGCATCTTTTATAGATTTTCTAAATTTGAAAATGTAATATGTTTCGTCTTCATCTGTTGCTCTTTTAATGGTTATGAAGTTTGTCTCTTTGGTGTTGCAGCTTCTGAAGCCTTTGTGCAGCCTTTAAAGCTTCTACCATCTACCCCAGCCAACGTTAATCTGACAACTTCACTAGAAGAGGAATTACACTCTTCATCTGATTTTTCTCAGTCCCTTTACAGAGTTGAATTGACAACAAGCAACTATTCCTCTTCTGATTTGAGTGATACAAATGCTGGAATCCTACTCTGTATAATTGGGGAGAATGGCAATTCAATCATTCAAAGATTTCCAGCGCTTATGCCCACTTCTCAAGTGTTGTCTTCAGGCACGTCAAAGATTGTACAACAAAACTGTGATAGAATTCATTTTCAGAGAGGCTCAGTGGATGGTTTGACGTTCTGGGGACCTGACATAGGGAAGCTTGTAGCTCTTTGGATTGGTCCGGATTCAGGTTTGTAATGATAAATATGCCCTGTGACTCTTCACAACTGTAAATGAAATCGCAAGTATCTGTTTTGCAATGCCATTGAGAGAAAATTCTGTATGCTCTACAAATAAAAATAGAAAGAAATATAGGTGGTCTATAATATGCATGATAAGACATCAAACTGCTGTGGTCATTGAAATTATAAGCTTCTGGAAAAATCTGGGAATAGTATGTTTGCATAGTTTTTTCCAGAAGCTTTTGCTTTCAATTTAACGGACTGTGATAATCTAATGTATATTGCAGTAGTTATTATTAAATTCCACACCATTATTAATCTTTGATATATGTGTACCTTTGTTTTCTTCGATCCAATTTTCTTGTTATCCAGGTTCTTGGAGATTAAGCAGGATAAGTGTTCTGGTTATACCTCCAAGTCAAAGGGTGGATAGAAGAACTGATAATCTAGAAAAACAAAATTGTGAAAATATTGGATTCTACTATAGGTTCCAGACCAATGAAGTTATGCTTGGAGAGGGTGGTGACTCAGCAATTGAGCTGAGGGCTTCTGGAGTACAGGAAGTATCTGGCAGTGACATGTGGACAAAGTCGCTGAATTCTAGTATACTTGGAACAATGACATCTTCTAAAGATGTTGGAAAATTACAGCAAGAGAGTTTGAAATATTATAAAGATTTAAAAATATCCTTGCTTCTATACAATGCCATACTCGTTGCTAGCGGCACACTCATTGCAGCAATTGTAGGCAACCAAGAGATTTCAAATGGGTTTGCAATAGGTGGGACTTTTGGCTTTATCTATCTGCTACTATTACAAAGGACCGTTGATAAATTCCCTGGGCCTCCTTCCTTTGAGAGCCAGAGTTATCCAGGTCCTACCAAAACCAATTCATCGTTCCAGGACAATGATATTAGTAGAGGATCAAGGGTAGAAAAACAAGGCCAAGACATAGACGTGGAAATTTCAAACTTGTCGAGTTTAGAAACTAAAAAGTTTCAAGATAGCTTATCAGGATTCATGGGACCACTGACAAGGCTATCATGGATTATAGCAATTTTGTTTTTGACATCAAAATATGCCACTGGAAAAGTCATGATAACTCTGAAACCTCAAGAGCTTCTAGCTGGAGCTGCGGGATTCCTTACATGCAAAGTTGCTGCAGTAATGGCAGCTTTTAGAACTATACCCATGCATTGGAAAGATCATAAAAAGTGATTTTCAATTTGTTATCTTAGAATTTAATATGAGATCATCTAAATACTTGCTAAGTTGGCAGATAGTGCCTATTGGAGTATTCATGACAATCTATCAGCTAGTAATGCGTTGATCAGTCAGTTCTACTATCAGTTCGTAATATAGGCATTCATTGAATTCAAATCAAGTTTTTCAATGACCAATCAAATGTTTGAATTTTTCAGGTTACTAATGTTTGTGCTCATATCAATAGTGGTTTTTTAACTTCTACAATTTCAAAACTTTTTGAAAATTATATTTCTAGCTTTTATTGGGCTTATCCCCATTGAAATGGCTATTTTAGGTCTCGTTATTGTGGTTAGAATTTATAAATAGTAAAACAACTACTTAAAACAACCAATCATCGTGCAAATATTTCTCTACAATATAGAAGTTCCAAGGTTGCACAGAGACGGGACTTGAGTACTTCGGGGGCGGGTATGGGTACGGGTATGGCTATTTTTTCAAAATAGAAGACGAGGTACTTTGGGTATGTCATTTTTAATATTTTATATAATTTAATATTTAATAGAAAATCTGAAAATATAATGACATTGAGTTTTCAAAACAAGAATAGTGATGAAGTTTAATGTCGAACATTAAGTTTGAAGATTAAGTACACAAATTGAAATGTCATACAATCATTGTATCAAAGTTTCAAACTGATTAGTGATTACATATTGAAATAAGCTTGATAAGCAAACAAAAAACTGAAACAAATATCAGAAATCTTAATCAAGGTCCTTAGCTATGATGCTCTCCACTGAGTACCCCAATGAGTACGCAGTACTTGGTACGTGTTCTAGGGGTACGTGTACAAGTACCCATGCAACTATGTATAGAACATGAGAAATAAAAATTATGAATTTTGGAATCTGCTAGCTTCCAAGCAATATTATACACACTTTCAAGGTTAACAATTCTGAAAGCTACCATATTCCACAAAATGTTATACACGTTTGCACTTCCCTTGTACCTATGAAATCTTCATTAGTCAATAGGGATGTCAAGTTGCTGCTAAACAATCTCTGCGACAACGCTCTGCCCATGGTAGACAAAACCTTGTGTGTGTGTGTTTTCAATGATTCCAACCTACATGTGTGTGTGTGTGTGTGTGTGTGTGTGTGTGTGTGTGTGTGTGTTTTCAATGATTCCAACGTACATGTGTGTGTGTGTGTGTGTTTTCAATGATTCCAACCTACATTGCTCTACTCATAAGCTATCCATCATGGTCTTTTCTAATAAGGATAATGTGGAAAATATTTGTTAAGTCATTTTTTTTTACAATGTTATATTTTAAAGGCAACTTGTAGTGCATTTGTGCAAATTTGCAAGATCCAAGGCATAAACTTTTTAATCAAAAGGTCCAAGCCTTTTTTTCCATTTTTTTTTAAAATTCAAATTTTGTTGGTACCCATTTGAAATTTGAAATTTTTCTACTAAGAAACAATGTTTTCATGATTTGGGTTGACCTAGAGCAGAAAATAACAATAGTTGACCCAATTTTTTCAATTAGGGCCAATTGGGCCTGTAATTGTATTGTTTATGCAATTAGGGCCTACTGGGTCTGTAATTGTATTGTTTCTATGTATTTACATGACTTAAAGTTGTTAATCCTCTAATTTCTTAGCAACTTACAAAGGCAAGATAAAAGTACCAAAACAAGAGCACAATCTACAAAGCACAATCAACAATATGGAGGTGCGTTTGTAAGTGGTTTTAAGTTATGAAACCCCACCAGATGTTAGCAAAAGATGATGATCAAGAAATCACACCCAATAGAAAAAGGTGAAGGACAATTGGAAGTTGGCCCATTTTTTGTGTGTTTAAGCATTGATAAACAGATTTATCACTGTGATTATTTCTTCAAAATTGACTCTCTTTGCTTGAAGAACAATGATAATCGTTTCAATAGTTGGAGGAATGGTTATGGAATAACAAATCTTCTTCTGCGTTTGAGAGAGGCAACTCTCTCATATGATGATGTTTTTAAATATTTTTGGGTACTTTTAACCTCAAAGTAAAAAAAGGAGAAAATACAAAACTAAAGGAAGATGACTAATGAAAATCCCAACCGTAGACACGAATAATATTTGAGTTTCACAATGGATAATGATTATAAAGGGGATTTTAGCACAAAATAAGTTTTGATATGCAATGATAAAAGAAGGTTAACGAATCTCACATATGAATAAACATGTTATCTTATCACAATCAAACCAAGATACTGGGGTATGATTGTGTATCATCAATTACATACATAATTTGAATAAAAAACAAATGGAATACACAAGTACACAAAGGGATGACCAACTTAACATATGAGAAATTAGTAATAATAATTTAGTAACAAATTTAGACATATGAACAAACAAACGCATTCTTCATTATCCCTTCTAAAATATACAAGTTCAAAAACCCTTAGGTACAAAGTGTGAACATAAAAGTTCTCCAAAAGTTTCTCTAGATTATTCTCTAGAGTTTCTCCTCTGTAAGAGCCTTCTCTTTACATTACAAATTACCTTATATTTATAAGCCTCAAAGGATAACTACCTAGTAACGA
Organism: Thuja plicata; assembly: GCA_018584345.1. Classification (NCBI taxonomy): domain Eukaryota; kingdom Viridiplantae; phylum Streptophyta; class Pinopsida; order Cupressales; family Cupressaceae; genus Thuja; species Thuja plicata. The sequence goes on from MU226509.1 coordinate 880,106, forward strand.
ACTTGATAACTACCCCCTAACTACCTTTTTGAAAACACATTGGTTTGAAAACAATAAACCTTATTTGGTTAGGATTTTCATATTTTTTGCATGAATAAGGCTCATTTCCCAACCTTAGTTACAATAAGTGACATAAGTCGCTTTTAAAAAAAGCTAAGTAGAGGGTTCTTGTTGGAAATGAGTTGAGTAACTGAGAGGGGAGGGGTGAATCATTTACCACAAAAACAAATCCAAGTCCCTTAGATGTCTTAATTAAACTTATCACTGTTACTCGGTTAACATAGATATTTTGCTGTCACTCGGTTAACAAAGAAAACCTTAAGATATTAACTGTAATTATCCTTTAGTGATTAAGTGTAGAAACATAAAGCATAAAGCAAATAACATATACACAGATAACACCAAGATTTAACGTGGAAACCCAATTTGGGAAAAACCACAAATTGCAACTAGTTACTGTTTTTCACTTTTCTGAAGTGAGCTCTGTTAGGAGCCAACCCTGTTAAAGGTTACAATGCACACTGTTAGGTGTGACCCTGTTAGAGGATTTAATCACCCTGTAAGGAGTGACCTTGTTAGAGGTCTTCAAACAGTTCAACGTAGAAATGTCACCTTGTGAGAGGATTTACAAAAGACTATTTAAGTCTACTCTGTAAAGAGATTTTTATCACTGCTACAATTGTTAGAGAGTAACAATGGATTGACTTATTTGACGAAGCAACTGTCTTTGCTGATTCAGATCTCTGCTCTGGCTTTAAACTGGATCATTACTGATCAAATATTCTATTGCAACTCTGTATGTTCTGTCCTTAATCAGAATCCCATTTGATTTCGCCTTCACTCTTCATATCACAAACTTACACACATTCAATCCAAACTTGACCTTGTATATATATGATAAGCCTTGTCAAGTCGGCTTGATTAATAACCTTCCAAATAAATAATAAAACTTAAGTCTGTTGGCTGCATATAACCAATTAACCATAAAATGTAAACTGTTGTTAGTCCGCTGACACTAAAAGCATAACTCGGTTAACACTGTAATCCTTCAATGCCTGACCGATACTGTGATGCCCGAGTGAACTCGGTTAGAACTGAAAATCACTTTGGTCTTCTTCAATGCCCGAGAGAACTTGGCATACACTGACTGTGCTCGGTTAAGGTATAGACATTTGTGTAACATCATTATATTTGTGTAAACATCAATGACAATACACAATTGAATAATTATCATCAACAATCTCCCTCTTTGGCATTGATGGCAACACAACATGTCATAATACAAAGAATTATAGAGAAACAATAACAAAGATAAAATTTTATTAATGTCCTTAGCTTCATTCTGATTCTCATCCAGAAAACTCCCTCTCTCTTCACAATCACTGAAATACAGATTTCTCCCTCTTACATCATTCTCTCTTTCTGATAAAATTTTCTCCCTCTATCATCAATAATCTCTCCCTTAATAATTTCTTTGGTATGACATCAATAATCTCTCCCTCTTTGACAACCAATGCCAAAGACACTATCCAATACACATCCAATGAAGCTGTAATGTACTGATTCATATGCAATAAGCTCTAACAATCTGCATCAACATGTTAAATCTGTTCTGTAGCTCGGTTGATGCATCACTAATCTATCCATTAGTGAGCATCAGTTAGGGGAATCACCCCTAGCTTTCCTCTAAGATACAAGAATGCATCCTTAGGTAACGGTTTTGTGAATATGTCTACAATTTGTTCTTTAGTATTCACATATTCCAACCTTACTTCCTTGTCTTGAACTAATTCTCTCAAGAAATGATACTTTATTGCTATATGCTTAGTCTTAGTATGCATAATAGGGTTCTTTGAAATGTTAATAGCACTAGTGTTGTCATAGTAGATAATAACTGGTTCTTTGATTTCCTCCTTCATACCCGACAACAACTGTTTGAACCATATGATATTTGAACAATTTACTACTGTAGCAACATACTCTACCTCTGCTGTAGATTGAGAGATGTAATTATGTTTCTTGCTGGTCCAAGAGACTAACCTCTTACCAAGGAATAATGCTCCACCACTTATGCTCTTTCTGTCATCGACGCTTCTTGCCTAATAAGCATCAGTAAAAGTCTTCAAATCAAAGTTCACTCCTTTCTTATACCATAATCCATACTCTTCAGTACCCTTAAGATATCTCAAAATCCTTTTGATAGCCATCAAGTGATTCTCTCTAGGATTAGCTGAAAACCTTGCAACAATACCAACTGCTAATGCAATATCAGGTCTAGTGTGAACAACATATTGAAGTTTACTAATCATGGATTTGTAGGTAGTATGATTTACCTCCTTTGAGTCATCATCCTTAGACAACTTATGTCCAGTAGACATAGGTGTCCCAACTGGTCTAGAGTCTTCCATTCCAAATTTCTTCAGTATCTCTTTGAAGTATTTAGACTGGGTAATGTAGATACCATCCTTCATCTGATAAAATTGTAAACCAACAAAGAATTTGATTTCACCAAATATAGACATCTCAAATTCCTTACTCAGCTTCGAAGAATGCTTTGCATAAATCATCATATCCAGTAAACTATGTATCATCAACAAATATCTCTGCTAATAGTATCTTGTTCTGAGGTCCTTCTTTGATGTACAAACTACTATTGTCATTAGTTCTCTGAAATCCAATACTTATCAAGTAACCATGCAATCTTTCATACCAGGCTCTAGGAGCTTGCTTCAGTCCATACAAGGCTTTATGTAATTTGCAAACCATATTCTTTTGTTAGGATCAACAAAACCTTCAGGTTGTTCAATATAAACTTCCTCTTTCAGGATTCCATTCAAGAATGGAGATTTTACATCCATTTGGTATACCTTGTATCCTTTATGTGCAACATATGCCATAAGAGTTCTGACTCCTTCAAGTCTTGCAATAGGAGCAAAAGTTTCTCCATAATCAATACCCTCTTCTTGAGCATATTCTTTACACACTAATCTTGCTTTGTTTCTGGAAACTTCACCTTTTTCATTCATCTTGTTTCTAAAAACCCACTTAGTAACAATCACATTCTTGTCTTTTGGTCTGGGTACAAGAGTCCAGGTTTTGTTCCTTTCTATCTTCTCAATCTCTTCATTCATGGCTTCTATCCAACTTTCATCATTCAATGCATCTTTAATAGATCTAGGTTCAATTTCACTAAGAAAACATGTACCTTTAATTTTGTTCCTTGTCATTATACCTTATGTCTGATCTCCAATTATTTGCTCAGGTGCATGATGCCTTCTGACATATTTTGCAAGTACAGGTTCCTTCCTCTTTGATTCTGGGCTTGTTCCTCTTGGCTCACCATGTTCAAACATTCTGTTATGCTCTTCTATCTGATACTTGGGTTCCACTATCTGAGACTCAGGCACCTCTGTCTGCGACACAGTTTCTTCAGTCTGAGACTCAGTTTCTTCAGTTAGCAGCTCAGGTTGCACAGGTTGCAACAAGGTTTGTGCTGATGAATTCAGTGGTTGACATGGTTGTTGTCCAATCACCATTGCCTGTGTCTTAGGTATAGTATCAGGTTCATAATACACAAAGTTCCTGTAGTCCTCAGGCTCTTTACTACTCTGTTCTTCACTTCTCTCTGCAAACTCATCAATCTTTACATGTACACTTTCTATGACTTTATGAGTAACAATATTCAAACATTTACATGCTTTGCTTTTATAGGAGTAGCCGAGGAATATACCTTCATCACCTTTTACATCAAATTTTCCATTTCTTGCTTCCTTCAAGATGTAACATTTACTTTCAAATAATTTGAAATAATGAACATTGAGTTTATAGCCATACCATAATTCAAAAGGTGTCTTCTCAGTACCTTTCTTCAGTTGAACTCTGTTCAAGGTGTGAATTGCAGTGCTGATGACTTCCTTCTAGTATTTGGTAGCAACATTCTTTTCAATCATCAAGCTTCTTGCACAATCCATAATAGATATGTTTCTTCTTTCTGCTATCCCATTTTGCTGTGGTGCACCTGGGGCTGATACTTGTCTCTTGATTCCTCTTTCATTGCAAAATTCATTGAACTCATTAGAAATGAATTCACCTCCTCTATTAGATCTTAGGGATTTAAGTTTCTTTCCTGTTTCCTTCTCAACTCTGGCAAGGTACCACTTAAACTTCTGAAAAGCTTCTGATTTTTCTTTGAGAAACATAATAGTCATCATTCTGGAATGGTCATCAACAAATAGAATGAAATACCTCTCTCTTGTGTAACTTGTTGTTCCAATTGGTCCACACAAATCAGTATGCACTAACTCCAAGACTTCTTCAGTATTGTAATTCTTGCTCTTGAAACTAGTTTTGCCCATCTTCCCAATTTGACATTGTTTGCATATTGCCGATTAAGGTTTCTTCAGAATAAGAATACCTCTTACTCTTTTGTTCTTTCTTATGTTGACTAGGTTATCAAAATTCACATGACACAAACTTTTATGCCATAACCAACTTTCTTCTACTTGTGCAATAAAACATGAAATTTCAGTGAGATCAAGATAGAATATATTACCTTTTGTTTGCCTGCCAGTTCCAACTAGGTTTCCCTTACCATCCAGGAGCTTGGCCTTACCATTCATGAATTCTACCTTGAAACCAAAGTTATTCAGCTGTGCCACACTTAGTAGATTACGCCTTAGTCCTTCAACCCAATAAGAATTATCACATTTGATTCATTTAGTTAGAGAAATACAACTTTTACCTTTCACATAGCAAGGTTCATCATTCCTAAAACTGACACTCCCACCATCATAGTGCTCAAGATGTTCAAATTTGGTTTTATCACCAGTCATGTGGTGAGAACAACCACTATCAATTATCCAAGTGTCATTCTTTCTAATATAAGAGTAAAGTGACGTCTTTTCATTATCTTCATTGTCTGACTCATCCTTAATAGCAATGTAAACCATTTCATCTTCATCTTCATCACTATCAGAATCTTTTGCAATATAACAAGATTTCTTACCTTTGTCCTTGTAGCTTTTGTAACTCTTGAAATCCTTCTTGCCCATGTACTTGTTGAACTTTTTATCGTCTTTGTCTTCTTTGTTTGGACACTTATCAGCAATGTGACCAACCCCATTACATGAAAAGAAAATCAATAGTATTCTTCCTTTGTACTTTCCTTTGGCAGCTCTTTTTGCAAGTAATACTTCAATGATTTCATGATCTTCATCATTAGAATCATCATCACTATCACTGTCAATCTGTTTTCCTTTTGAGTTTCTATCCATCTTACCAAGTTTTAATTTAGCGTTGAATGCAGACTCAAAATTTCTAGGATTAGGAGAATAATTGTCAAAATTGTCCAACTCAAAAGCTGTTAGCCTTCCAACCAATGCATCTAGAGTTATATCATTACTGCACCTCATCTCAATACCTTACTGACCACTATTTTTTCTTCAATTGTTCCATCGGAAGCTCTGATGGCACTAACACTTTTCTTGATTCTTTCACTGTATTTTGTAATGTCTTCTCCTTTCATTTTCATATGATCAAACTGACCTCTGAGACTTTCTTCTTTGGCTCTCTTTACATTGTCATCTCCTCCATGTATATCATGTAGTTTCTTCCACATATCATAGGCAATAGGGCAGTCCTTGACTTCATCAAATTTGGAATAACTGAGTGAGGAAGCTATATCAATCATCATTATGTTGTGATTCTTCATGTCCATCATCTGATCCACAGACATAGGTCTCGGCGGTTCCACATACTTGTGATCTAATAATTGCAAACCAGTGTCTCCAATAGTATATAGATGTAGCCTCATCAAATATTTCCATACAACGAAGTTGTCTTTGTTAAGCTTGGGGATCTCCCTTCTGTAAGACATCATGGATCTTTAGCTTAGGCCTTGAAACCTTTCCTGAAAGCACCAAATGCTATAATACCAATTTTTGGAAATGAGTTGAGTAACTGAGAGGGGAGGGGAGGGGTGAATCAGTTACCACAAAAACAAATCCAAGTCCCTTAGATGTCTTAATTAAACTTATCACTGTTACTCGGTTAACATAGATATTATGCTGTCACTCGGTTAACAAAACAAACCTTAAGATATTAATTGTAATTATCCTTTAGTGATTAAGTGTAGAAACATAATTTATAAAGAAAATAACATATACACAGATAAAACTAAGATTTAAAGTGGAAATCCAATTTGGGAAAAACCACCAATTGCAACTACTTACTGTTTTTCACTTTTCTGAAGTGAGCCCTGTTAGAAGCCAACCCTGTTAAAGGTTACAGTGCACACTGTTAGGTGTTACCCTGTTAGAAAATTTAATCACCCTATAAGGAGTGGCCTTGTTAGAGGTCTTCAAACACTTCAATGTAGAAATGTCACCTTGTGAGAGGATTTACAAAAGAATCTTAAGTCTACTCTATAAAAAGATTTTGATCACTGCTACAATTGTTAGAGTAATGTAATGGATTGACCTATTTGACGAAGCAACTGCCTTTGCTAATTCAGATCTCTGCTCTGGCTTTAAATTGGATCCTTACTGATCAAATATTCTATTTCAGCTCTGTATGTTCTGTCCTTAATCAGAATCCCATCTGATTTCGCCTTCGCTCTTCATATCACAAATGTACACACATTCAATCCAAACTTGACCTTGTATATATGATAAGCCTTGTCAAGTCGGCTTGAATAACCTTTCAAATAAATAATAAAACTTAAGTATGTCGGTTGCATATAACCAATTAACCATAAAATGTAAATTGTTGTTAGTCGGCTAACACTAAAAGCATAACTCGGTTAACACTGTAATCCTTCAATGCCTGACCGATACTGTGATGCCCGAGTGAACTTGGTTAGAACTGAAATCACTTTGGTCTTCTTCAATGCCCGAGAGACCTTGGAATACACTGACTGTGCTTGGTTAAGGTATAGACATTTGTGTAACATCACTATATTTGTGTAAACATCAATGACAATACACAATTGAATAATTGTCATCAACACGTTCTAACATTGAAGAAAAACTCAATTATAGACCTTGTCAAGATAGGCATTGCGCCTTCTTCTAATCCGTGAGTCACTTTTTCACCAACAATTTAGCCTTCAAACATGTGATTTGACTACATTTGCTAATCACCATTTCATCTCAAGAATATGATTCATTCTTGGATGATGAGGCTCTTGTATAAGGCATGATTAATTTTTGCATACCCATCTTCATTGTTACATTTTGTATCTAATTAGCCATCTATGGAAAAATATTTGTTATTACAATAATATTGAACATTGCCCGCACTTCCACAAAATCTCGGTAGTACCTACTAGTATCGTATACAAAGCAACTGATACTTTCTCTTATGAGGATGAATTTACTAAATCAAGATCACACACACATTGCCTATGATATATATCTTGATAAATTTCTGAATCCTCTAAAAAGTTCAACATTCTTTAGCGAGAATTCTAGAATGTGTGCCAAGTATGTCAAATGTGTCACAAGGCCCACCTTTTTCATTCAAGTTTCTATCCATTTACAATACAAGTTTTGCTAGTTCCAAGTTCTTAAATAATCAATATGTGCTTAATATATTACTAATCTCAACTTTGTTTGGAATGTTAGGTACAATTAAAGGTCTTTTTCTTGTTGTTCTAACAAAACCCACTCTTATCACTTTTCCTTTGACCATTCTTTGTATGATTCAATATCTCATTGTCTTGCAGTTATGTCCATAAAATTAGTGCATCACTCACTTTCTTATGTGATATGTCACCTCAAAAATTGAAAATCAAATGTTGAAGTTTGACATATAAAGTCAAGAAGATTGTAATGTCCCTATTGGGACTTTACTCTAATTTGCCCTAGATTTGCCAAACAAGGTATGGATTATATTTAGGAATGTAATAGTCAACTTTATATCTTGATTTAGAACCTACAACCAAGTTAGTTATCATTATGAAATATGACTAAACATATAACCCTGCAATGTTATATATACAATTCTAATAATCATTGTAAGTTGCATAATGTACATATGGGATTCTTGTAAGGCTTTTCCCAACAACCGATCCACATTATGGAGCACCATGGGAGATCATACAAGATGCCTTGAGCCTATCCACCAAGCCCAGGAGCACAAACTGACACATGTTATTCAATCTCCCAGTCCCACTCAAGGTTACTCTACTTGAATGGAACCTTGTGCTACTTGCATCCCTCCTACGAACATCTATCCCCTTCATAATAGGATGATAGATTGGATGAAATCTTTAAAGGTGTGTGTGTGTGTGTGTGTTATTGGCATATAATCTTACTTCATATCAAATGGAAGACAAGATTGTTAGTAGTATGTTTTGTGTTGTAGTTGATGTCAACCATGTGTGGCATTGGTGACAATGATTAATGAAGAAGATTTGAAATGATTACATTAAGATAGTTCGTGGTATATTTGAATGAAGATGTATGACAGGCTAGAATATGTAGCAAAGAGTATTTGAAGATCTTATGAGAAGATGATATGCATAAGGTGATGGTGGTTTGTGGTCTTGGCTATAATTGGTTTGTTTTGAGTATGTTGCACTATCACGTTTTCAGGTCCCCAACTATTCTATAGCATAAGAGTTGCTTGGTTTTATGATAGAGAGGATTGTATTAGAAATAAGTTGAACAAGCTTGGAGAATGCCCTACATTTCCCTGCATTGGAATTTTAGGAAGTGTGGTTTGGTAGACACATTCATATGGTTTGTGTAGTGCTTTATTTTAAAGATCTTGAGTTTATTTTCTTCGCAAGCGAAGATATGTTTCTTTGGGTATGGTATCCTTGTCCATGAAGGTTTTTGGTCGTCATAGTAATTTGTAGCGAATGGATTTAAGTCCTGTGGGTCCAGATTTGTGTTGAAGATTGAATCAAGAGGTTAATGATGATTATTCTATGGCGTGTTTGGCTTTGCATTGTGTTGTGTACATTAGAGGATGTTTTGGGCCGACCGGTAACACGTTCTTTAATGATTTTCTACTCGTTATGTTTGGGTACAGATGAAGAGAGTGTTGCGATGGGTGGGCTTTAATGAAGACATGTTTAGATGAAGAATTTTGATATGTTTGGGTCCCCTTTATCTCCTGGGGTGGACCACATGCATTATGTGTGAAGCTTATTTTGGTCAACTTTGTGTAAATATTGCCTTTCTTCTTAAGGATGACTTGTTTGTAATTCTGATGGGTAAAAACGTATAAATTTGAATGTGATGGATATATTAAGGTATGAGAGTATGTGAGGATGGTGTGCGAAGCGATATATGCGATGAATGCGGATTAAGGGATCGAATATGAAGACAATATGGAAGAGTTGAGGAAAAGTAGAGGTGTGAATTGCAAAAACTGACAGTGAATCTATAGTGATTGACTAGGAGATCCTATGTATTCTATTTCATCATATTTTTCTTGTGTCTGCTGGAGGAAAATTTTTCTTTAGGCATCTCTATGTAGATCCATTTATTAGGGACAATGAGTTCCTTGGCAGTGCGCCTAAACTTTGGGAACACCGAGTTCCTTGGCCTCTGCCCTAAAGCATTGTAATTATCATTTATATATTGCCAGTAAGATTCTCATCGTGGTTTTTCCTGCATAGGGTTTTTGATGTACGTTTGTTGTTCTTGTGTGTACCTTCATTGCATATCTTTTGAAATTGGCTAGTTGGTTAAACTGCTAAATAATTGATACAATTTGAGTTAAGTTTTCTTTATGCTTATTCAACCCCCCTCTTAGCATCCGATGGTGTTAAAAAAAGATAACAAGTATGCAAAATCAGAGTTTCATGTATTTTCATCATACCAAATGCTTGAACAATGTATAAATATATTGTCTTAGTTTTGTTAAATGTGACACTGCAAATCTCCTATCTGATCTAATGCCTTTGTACTCTACTTTAATGTCTCTGATTTTGCTATGTTTCATCTTGGTTTATTTGATATCTTATAACTTATCTTGCTCTTTATGAGAAACAATTCTAAATGCATTGTATTCAGTTCTACTAAATTGTATATGCTTATATTTATTTCTTGTTTGGATTTTGTATTTGATAATATCTACTGATCTAATCTGCTCTCTTCTAAACACTTATTTAATTTCAATTCTTCTCCTCTCTTCCTTGATGCCCCACTCCCATTGTCGTTGCTCCCTTTATATCCTAGTGTCTTTATGAATGAGATGACCCTTTGTTGTCGACACAACCTTTCTCAAGTTGTTTCTTTTCAACATTAGTCTTTATTAATTTCAAACTAATTAGCCAAACCCTTTTTCTCCTGCGATTATGGGTTATTCCTCTATCAAGACGTGATTAATTCCTTTCAATCACTATTATATATGTGATGATAATTAATGCTTTTACTCAATAGTGAAGTCAACCTTCTTATGAGAAAATCTTAATACTTTATTACTTTGTTGATTCTATTTGATGTTGGGTCGCTGTATTAAATTCTTATTGGACAATATATTAATTTTCTCCGCTAATAATCCCCTTGACTAAGTTGACCCTTAACCTTAGTAAGCCCTAGCATCATTGTTATAAATGCTATGATTTGAGATTGAAGATAGTAATGTTACTTCACCAAGGCTATGATCTCATACATTGGTGGGGGATATGATGATATGCCATTCCAAGATTGTTTGTCCTCAAGTAACTACAATTTTAATTTTGTGATATTGCTACCAGCATTCAACTATGTAGTTTTTCAATCTAACTCATTGACCCATGTTTCATGAGTAACGGTTCACAAGAACCCATCTTTCATGAGAATGAATGGAACACTTAGCATTCATTGCATCTAGGTGATTCTCATAGGGGAGAAGTACCAAACCTTCCCTGGAGGTCACCCATTCCAATATTAATCCAACTTAAGCATGCTTAACTATGGAGTTTCCTCCAAGGTTAAGCCCACTTAGCTTGATACCCCATTTGTAAAACCTTAAGAAATTGTTGTGCCTTGTGAACCATTCATTATAGAGCCCCTTTTAGCTCATCAATTGATAAGTAGGAGGTATTGTAAATGAGGTAGCAAGCTAATTGGGCTTAACGTTGCAGGAAACTCCATCGTTAAGCATGCCTTAGTTCGAACAATATTGGGATGGGCGACCTCCCATGAAGGCCCGATGCTTCACCCTATGAGCATCACCTAGATGCAATGAGTGCTAAGTGTTCCATTCATTCTTATGAGAAATGGGTTCTTGTGAACCACAACTCATGAAACATGGGTCAATGAGTTTGACTTGAAAACTACACAGTTGATTCCTGATAGCAATATCAAAAGATTAAAAATATTATTACTCAAGGACAAACAATCTTGAGAAGTGCAGACCGTCATATCCCCTACTAATGTATGAGATCACAATGTAGGTGAATTAACACTTGTTGAAGGTTTTTGAAATGGGGTTGCAAGATAAGTGGGCTTAACCTTGGAGGAAAATCCATGGTTAAGCACACTTGAGTAAGAGATTTAATAGGATGGGTGATCTCCTAGGAAGGAACAATGCTTCACCTCTGTGAGCATCACCTAGATGTGATGAGTGCTAAGTGTTCCATTTATTCTCATTAGAGATGGGTTCTTGTGAACCACTAGTTTTGAAAGATGGGTCAATGAGTTTGACTAAAAAACTACACAATGGTTCCTACTTATCAATTGATGAGCTAAAAGGGGCTCTATAATGAATGGTTCATAAGGCACAATACTTATTGAAGGTTTTGAAAATGGGGTTGCAAGGAAAGCTAAGTGGAATTCACCTTGGAGGAAAATCCATTGTTAAGCACTCTTGAGTTGGAGCAATACTAGTATGGACGACCTCCCGGGAAGACCCGATGCTTCAACCCTACGAGCATCACATAGATGAAATGAGTGCTAAGTGTTGCATTCATTATCATGAGAGATTTGTTCTTTTGAAACACTATTCATGAAACATGGGTTAATGAGTTTGAATCAAAAACTACATAGTTGAATCTTGATAGCAATATCATAATTTGACTTGCTGTGGAAAATACCTCCTACTTATCAATTTTAATTTTGTTAAAAAAATTCTTTGTAATGATAGGGTTACAAATAAAACTTTGCAACACAATTTTCTTTTATTGTGCACTTTAATAGTATCTCAAGGCATATATCTCAGTCTTTAGTTCAAATGTGAGTTATCTCAACCGATGGTTGGAAATTTGCAAGGTATGTAATTTTAAGTCAAGTGTTTTCTCATCAATTGTAATCATAAGAAACCATTTCCGTTGCTCCTATGGATATCCCCTTGAATTGTATAGAAGGTGTTCTTTCCACACATTAAGATGATAATTAGACACATGGCACACATCTAGAATGTTATTTGTATTGAGAATGAAGCACGTGCACCCTATTTTTAATTTGAATGCAACAATAGAGATCTAGAAATAGTTATAAGTACTCATACATGGAAACACAAGACATAAGGAAATCTTGTGCACCCATGAAATAACCATTTTGAAAAAACCTCAAACTTGAATCAAACATATAAATACGCAAAAGATGTCAAGTATTTTTAGAAATGCATACGAAGCATAAACATCAATATTTGTAAGGCATGAGGGTATACACTTAAGGCATCATACATGTAAGACATACAAATACATATAAATCATGAAGCATGAATCATACACATGAATACACATAAGACATTAAACATATCTCTGAATACATGCAAGGCATGGATCTTATACATGAATACACATAAGGCATGAATACAGATAAGGACTGAAGAAATGTAAGACATGAAGCATACACATTAATCATATAAGAATGGAGAAATACACATAATACATGTAAGGCATGGATAAATACACATAAATACACGTTAGACATGCAAGACATGGAGCAATACACAAAAAAATATGTCAAACATGTAAGGCATGAAAAAATATGTCGAACATGCCAAATAATTGAGAGGAGGGGGGGGGGTGAATTAGTTATTCACAAGCAATTTACTTTACTTATGTTAATCCAATAAATACTTAAAGCAATTAGAAACTTATAACACATATAAAGATGAAAGCACAAAACCATCAACATAATGAACACCAGAATTTACGTGGAAACCCAAACTAGGAAAAACCATAGAGAAGCTAATTCTCATGAAATAAACACTGGTTAAGGTGACACCCGTTAAGGCAATTTTTACAAGGGCTCACTACTGGTTTTCTCACTGCTGTTTGGATCACTGTCGGTTGGGCTAACTACCCAAAAATAAGAAAGGCTAACTACCGATACAAATAGGCTCACTGCCAATACAAATATGCTCACTTCTAGAATATAAGAAATGAAGGTTGAATCTGTTAGATTTGATAAACTCAAATCCTCCCAAGACCACCTACATGCATGACTGTCACATAAAAAGAAGCAAAAGGCAGAAGATAGAAGAAACAGCTATGGCGGCCAAAAGGCCAGAGACTGAAAAACCATGTTGCAAGAATAAAACTTCTATTAACAATGATGAAAATATTACCATCTCCTTAATGAAATGAAAGCGGTGAATCCTTATAAAATGATACCGAAACCCTAAAGGTGAAACCCTAAAGAATTATAAAGTGCCTAAGTGAAACTTAAGCAAAGAGTAATAACTTAACTAATTAAATCAACATGATTTAATTAATAAGCAAACTAAAGATTACTCTAACACCCCCCCTTAAGTGTAACTTAGGGAGAAGCAAAACAACTAAACTACTGCAGAAAGCAGGAAAGATGGGTCCCGGCAACAAGGCCTGATCAGGTACCCATAACAAGAGAGAAAACTAGATGAAGGAAACTAAGCCTTCAATCTAGGGAAAGGTGTCCCAGAGAGAGGAACAAGAATGAGCAAGAAGCATCTCCAAAGCATGAAGCTGAAAACTCTGTCAAAAGAGACTGCTGGAACCCCCACTGAAGTGCATGACCAGGTAGAGAAGACAATATCTGAAGAGCTGATCAATCGAACCAGGAAGCAATAGAACCAACAGGTGAACCCCCCCCATAATGCTGAACCGGGAGAGGTGACAGGAACACTGAAATGTAATACCAGAAACATCTGCAGAAGAAGAACCAGGAACACCAACAGTGCAACAGAAGTACACACACAGGATAAAGGGTGGTGTCATCGACACACAGCATGGGCTAATGTCATGGAAGGTACGCTCACTTGACAAAGGTGGATGCGCCTAAAATGGCAAAATCATCATAACCCCCCATGACACTTTATAACAGAGTGCAAGTACTAAAACCATACAAGGTGTGCAAGATCCCAGATATACAGAAGAAGGCACTTTATCTCAGTGCGTTTACAGAATAAAAATGCTACAGAAGAAGCATACAAGCTCAGAAGTCAGAAAGAAGAGTGAATCAGAAGTACAGTAGAAGAGATCCCAGGACCTGTAAGACCAAGCAATCCACTAGAGTGCATAAAATTCCAAACTCGGAGGAGAGAAAGCCTAGAGCAGAATCTGGAAAAAATACCTCTGCCACTGAATAGTACACTGAACCAGCTTTCTGACGATATCTCGTTTGCCAAAAATAGAGTCCGGATGAGCCAGATATGACTCCCGAAAGGCAAAAACAGACATCGGACTTCAACAGAAAAAAATGCTATTGAAACGGCAGAACCCAAAAACCTTAACCTCCATCATCAAAAAGTGCTCGGAAAGAGCTTTCCGATGGTATATAGAAGTCGAAAAAAGACCCCCGGATGCTCAAGATAGAGAGAAAACACTCCAGGGGGGTCAGAAAGGCCTCAGAAATTTTTTTTTAAGCCCCTAGGGCTAAAAAAATAGGGCCCCCGGGCGCATGGCGCGCTCAGGGGCTGGGCCGCAGCCCCTGGTCCCCATAGGACCTACCACTATGAAAAGGGGCCCACGGGGGCTGAAAATACCCGCCGGCGGAGCGGCGCCAAGGCGGAGCAAGCCGGTGGCGGGGGCACCCAAGGCGGAGCGGCGCCTGTTCAAAGGAAAGTCGGGGTGGCGGGTGGCGCGAAGGGCGGCGGGGCCGCGGAGGAGCCTGGGCGGAGCGGGGCGCAGACAGGCGGCGGGCGGCGGGGGCCGCATTGGAGGTGGGCTGGTGGTCGGGGCGCGGAGCGCGTAGAGTAGGGAGGGGCGCGGAGCGCGCAGAGTAGAGAGCGGCGCCACCGGCGGTGGCCGAGCCCCGGTGGAGCGGTGGCGGCTCCGCAGTGGCGCCATTTTAAAGCCACTATGCGTGTTATTCCAACGCACAAAAAACCTAAAAAACCAAGGTTTTTTTAATTTTTTTTCTCAGTTTCCGTGCCTGTACGGCCCTGGGAGGCCAAAATTTTTTCTCCAGACGCCCCGGTGTCCAAATCGGATGAGCTTTATATAGATTCTGGGGTTTTTGGGCCTTCTGGACGCAACCGTGAGGTCGGTTTTGGTCCAAAGTTCCCCAAAAAATAGAGACCCCCCAGAATCAAATGGAAGATGCCAGAAAAACTTCTGAAACCCTCTGTGCTTCAACAGAGAACGAACAACCGGCTGTAGGAGAGCTCTGATACCATGTTAGATTTGATAAACTCAAATCCTCCCAAGACCACCTGCATGCATGACTGTCACATAAACAGAAGCAAAAGACAGAAGATAGAAGAAACAGCTATGGCGACCAAAAGGCCAGAGACTGAAAAACCATGTTGCAAGAATAAAACTTCTATTAACAATGATGAAAATATTACCATCTCCTTAATGAAATGAAAGCGGTGAATCCTTATAAAAGGATACCGAAACCCTAAAGGTGAAACCCTAAAGAATTATAAAGCGCCTAAGTGAAACTTAAGCAAAGAGTAATAACTTAACTAATTAAATCAACATGATTTAATTAATAAGCAAACTAAAGATTACTCTAACATAATCCACCATTGAAGTTACTGTTACAAATACCCCGTAATACAAAAATGATATAATAGTCTGCTACCGATTGCATCAAATCGCATATACATCAACACGCAAATCTGCCCTTGTTAGATTCACGTTCACTTCACATATACTCACATACAAGTGCATACAACAAGTAAATTTATCGCTCTCTTATACCATCTCATGCTAACAAAAAAGTTAGCCTAATACAATTTGAAATAGGTCACACTGAAACATTCCCACGATGGTAAGGATTGAAACGTAGACCACCTCGCTCAATACAACATGCCTTGCACATACAACACACTACACCACCACCGATATCTTCAGTACCAATGGATAGGATCTATATGTTACAAATGCATTGATCGAACCATAAAAAAAACTTCTAATATATGACCGGACCCAAACAAACGATCCACAATATGTTGTACAATAAATGGAACCAACACCAACACCAACACCAACACAGATACAAGTAAGTATTTAAAGCACATTATCCGGTGCACACTTATACCGAAGCACTAAAAAACCAATCCACATCTATGCATAGGATATGTTGACATCAATGCCAACCATTAATGACAAAAACAATTATAGCATCAACTTCATATTCTAACAATCCCCCCTTTGTCATTGATGACAACATTCATCAATAACAAAGCAAACAACTCACTATCAAAAGATATCAGCATCAATGTTATATGTTCTCTACTGTTCTTCTCCCCCTTTGACAAAAATGACAAAGGGAGAAAATCCCCCTTACTAACTTACTCTACTCCCCATGAGAGGAAGCAGACAAGAGTTGATCCAAAAAAGAATAAGCATTAAATACACTAGACCAATGCACACACAGGTGCATTGATGAACACTAGGAAGAGGCAGAACGCCTAGCTTCCCCACGAGATACTCAAAAGTATCCTTGCACAAAGGTTTTGTAAAAATATTTGCAATTTTATTCTTTCTAGGCACATACTCAAGTTTAACCTCCTTCTCTAATACCTTCTCCCTCAAGAAGTGATATATGTGTGTGTGTGTGTGTGTGTGTGTGTGTGTGTGTGTGTGTGTTTTGTCCTAGAATGCTGCACTAGATTCTTTGAAATATTTATAACACTAGTATTATCACACATAATTGAAATTGTCTCATCAAAATTTATCCCTATATCCTTCAAAGTTTGTTTCATCCATTATACTTGAGTACAACATGAGGATGCTACAATGTATTTTGATTCAACAGTTGATAGTGTTACAAAATCATGCTTCTTGCTTGACCAAGCAACCAACCCTGAGCCAATGAAATAAACTCCACCACTGGTACTTCATTGGTTATCCTGATATCCGACCCAATTAGCATCAGTATAAGTTGTCAGCATAAAATATGAACATTTTGGATACCATAATCCAAACTCTTCTATACCATTCAAATATCTAAAAATTCTCTTTACTTCCATAACAAGTGACTCTTTTGGTTCTTGCTAAAATTTGGCTGCCAAACATATTGCATACATAATATCTGGTCTAGTGCAATCAAATACATGAATCCTCCAATCATTGATCTATACTTACTCACATCAGCCTTCGGTGAATCATCTTCTTTAGTTAACTTACATTCGCTAATAATAGGAGTGTATACCAATTTAGAATTCTCCAAACCAAACCTTTTCAACAATCCTTTAACATACTTGGACTGAGAAATGAAAATTCCTACATTGTTATGATTTACCTGCAATCTAAGAAAGAAATTCAACTCACCAATCATAGACATCTTGAATTCTTTTTGCATTTTCTCTGCAAATTTTTTACACAAATAATATTTTCCTCCAAAAATAATGTCATCAACATAAACCACAACAATCAAAATCATGTAATATAAATTTCTATCAGCGGATCCTTTCTGAAATCCTTGTCCAATCAAGTACTTATCCAATCTACCATAGCAAGCCCTGGCTGCCCGCTTCAATCCATACAATGCTTTCTTCAATTTGCACACAACATCTAGATCCTTTTCAGACTTGAAATCTTCTGGTTGTTCGATGTAAACTTCTTCCTTCAATTCTCCATTCAAAAATGTTGACTTAAGATCCATCAGATAAACCTTGAAGTTTTTAAATGTTGCAGATGCTAAGAATATCTAGATCGCCTTCATCTGGGAAGAAAGGGCATAAGTCTCATTGAAATCAATTCCTTCAATTTGAGTATAACCATTGTAAATCAATCTTTCCTTGTTTCTTATTACCTTACCTTTTTTATCCAGCTTGTTCTAAAAGATCCATTTTGTACCAATCACATTCTTGTCAACCGGTCTGGGAACAAGTTCCCAAGTCCGATTCTTCTCTATCTGATTAAGTTCTTCTTTCATTGCTCTTACCCAATTTTGATCATCACATGCTTCTTCTACAGATTTAGGATCAATTTATGAAAGTAAACACAAAAAAACATTCTCTTGTGTTGCTCTACTTCTTGTAACAATGCCTTTATGCTTATCAGAGCCTGTCTTGTCTCTTCCTCTTCTTTCTTGTCTTCTTTTCCTTTGTCCTCTGTATTAGACTCACATTCAAGGTGTTTCTCAATATTTTTCTGAATATATTCATCAAACTTCACATTCACACTTTTAACAATCTTATTCAATCTCTTGTTCTAACACCAGTACACTTTTCTCTTTGTAGAATATCCCATAATATACCTTCATCTTCTCTGATGTCAAACTTGCCAATATTGTCCTCATATCTCCAAATGTAGCATCTCCTTCCAAAAAAATTTAAATATTTCAATGTAGGTTCTCTCCCATGCCATAGTTTGTATGATGTCTTTCCATACTTCTTCTGGTAAATAAATCTATTAAGTTTATATACAACTATATGAACTGCTCTCCAGTAAACCTTCGGTAGACCCGCTTCCTTGATCATTGTCATTGCTACTTTTTATATTGTCTAATTCATCCTTTCCACTACACCATTATGTTGCGTTGTTCTATCCGTTGAAAACAGTCTTTTAATATCACATTTCTCACAAAAATTCTCAAATTCATTAGAAGTAAATTCTCCTCCTTTATCATAAATCAAACATTTAATCTTTCTACCACATCCATTCTCAACTCTTGCTTTAAAAATCTTGAAGTTCTCAAATGCTTCATATTTCTCTCTTAGAAATGCAACCCAAGACAATTTGGGATAATCATAAATGAAAGTATGAAATATCTCTTACCTTGTAGGTTTCTTGTTTTGGTAGGACTACAGAGGTCGGTGTGCACTAGATCCAACAAACTAGTAGATGAATGATCTTTTTCCTTGAATGAATCTCTTCTCTGCTTTCCTTCTTGAGATCCTTTACATATAATATTGTCTAGTTACACAGTCTAGGCAAGTCTCTTACTGCACATGATTAACTTATTTTGAACAAATTGTCAAAATTGATGTGCAACATCCCCAGGTGCCATTGCCAACTGTCATCAATCTGGGATAGAAAACATCCTTCTGTATCTCCAAGTTGATACATGTTCCTTCCTTTCCTTTTTCCAACTGCAATCACTATTCCAGACCTCTTTCGAATGTCACAACCTTCATTCTTGAACATATCATCATAGCCATTCTCACACATTTGTCCAACACTCAAAATATTATGACACTAATCCTTCACATAATAAACATTGTCAGCGTTATGCTTCCCATCAAAAGTAATAGAACCTCTACCAACAATGTATACTTCCTTATCATCACCAAATCTTATAAGATCACCATCATACTTCTCAAGTGTTACAATTTTTGTTTTATCACCAGTCATATGATTTGAACAACCACTATTAATCAACCATTAATTCTTGTTCCTTCTAACATACAAAACAATCTTAGAATTATCATTGATTTCTGGAAAAATGTTACAAATATCAAATCCAAGTTTTTCTTCTTCTTCAACATAGAATAAACAATCCTCTATTTATGAATCATCATCTGAAATACTAGAATCTTCATTAACATAATAAGTTTTCTTATTGAACTTCTTAAACTTCTACCTAGGACCTTTCTCCAAGCACCTAGTAGCCAAATGACCAATATTTCCACATATAAAAAATTTGAGGGGTAATATACCTTTTTATTTGCTAGTACCTTTCTTCAGCTTCCTTGAAAAGTTCACTTTCATCTCATCTGAATTCTCATTTTCTGAATCTTCCTTTGACTTTGTGGCTTTAAATGTTGTCTCAGATCTTCTCTTGTCTTTTCTGAATTTTCTAGTCTCAAACGTGGTCAGGGTGCCTAACAATTGTTCTTTAGTAAACTTCTTCAGATCATAAACTTCCTCAATTGTCAATATCTTATCAGTGTAGATTTCTAGTAGGGATATCAAGATCTTTTCCATGTCATCTTCATCAATGATATTTTCTCCTTGATTCTTGACTTCATTTACTACATTTTCAACGCTCTAAAAATAGCTTCTAATATCTTCACCTTCTTCCATTTTCAGATTCCCATAATGACACTTAGCTGTTATCTTCTTAGAAAAATTAACTCTATCATTGCCTTCATAAATCTCTTTCAATGTTTTTTAAACTTCATAGGGAGTCTTCAATTAAATAACCTTAGCTAACTCAGTTTTTGATAAAGCACTAAAAATTGCATACCTTGCTTTTTCATTCTCCTCATAGGCTATGATTTCATCTTGAGTATTGAGGCCATTCTGAGGAACAAAATACTTTGTCTCCACATTCTTCCAGGTAGTGTAACTGATATCCTCTCATCTTCTCTTTCCATGAAATGTAGTCAGATCCATCAAACATAGGAATGTTCAATTATGTGCCATCAAATCTATCTCAAGTAGTTAAGCTCTCTCCAAGGAACCAAAGCTCTAATACCAATTGTTGAACATGCCGAATAATTAAGAGTGGGGGAGGGGGGGGTGAACCAATTATTCACAAATAATTTTCTTTACTTATGTTAATTTTGTAGATACTTAAAGAAATCAAAAACTTATAATAGGTGTAAACATGAAAGCACAAAACCATCAACACAATGAACACCATAATTTATGTTGAAACCCAAAATGAGAAAAACCACGAAGAAGATAATTCTCATAAAATGAACACCGACTAAGGTGATTTTTACAAGGGCTCACTAAAAGTTTTCTCACTGTTGTTTGGCTCACTTTGGGTGGGGCTAACTACCCAAAAATAAGAAAGGCTAACTACCAATACAAATAGGATCACTACCAGAATATAAGAAATGACGGTTGAATCCACCACTGAATTCACTGTCACCAATATTCTTCAATATAAAAATGATATAACAGTCTGCTACTGATTGCATCAATTCACATATACATCAACACATAGATCTTTCTTTGTTAGATTCACATTCACTTCACATATACTCACATACAAGCATACAATAAGAAGTGAATTTTACACTCTCTTATACCATCTCATGCCAAAAAAAAAGTCAGCCTAATCCAATTTGAAATAGGTCACACCAAAACAATCCCGCAATGGTAAGGAATGAAACATGGACCACCTCACTCAATACAACATTCCTTTCACATAACAACATGCTACACCATCACTGATATTTGGAGTACCAACATATAGGATCTATATGTTATAATGCATTGACCAAAGCACAATGAAAACTTCTAATATATGACCGAACCTAAACAAAAAATCCACAATACGTTGCACAATAAATGGAACCACACCAACACAGATAAGAGTAAATATTTAAATCACATCATCTGGTGCATGCTTCTACCGAAGCACTAAAACAACCAATCCACATCTATGCATAGATTATGTTGACATCAATGAAAACCATTAGTGACAACACCAATTGTATCATCAACTTCATATTCTAACACAATACACATAAATACACATCAAACATGCAAGGCATGAAGCAATACAAAAAGGCACAAAACATACATAAGAAATTTTCTCATGGTGTAAACTTTCTAAAGTTCATCAGTTGTGAAGCAAACAAAATGCATACATGTGAAGAACATGCATATTAAATACACATGGAGTAAGCATGTTTATATTAGACACGAAGTGACTAAAGGTACATAATATAGAAATACAATGTTGGTGTACTCAATTTTATTTGTGACCTACTTAAGAAGAAGGCTAAATAGTTAACCCTAATTAGATAGTGGTTAAAGTAGGTTTGTCTTGCATGCTAGTGGGATTACTACTCTGATACCAATTGTAATGTCCCATGTTGGAACTTTACTCTAATTTTCCCTAGAACTCCCATATAAGGTATGGATTATATTTGGGAACGTAAAATTTCAACTTTATATCTTGATTTAGATCCTACAACTAGGTTAGTTATAATTAGGAAAGATGTTTAAACATATAATACAACAATGTTATAAATATTATTCTAACGATCATTATAATTTACATAATGTACTTTTGAGATTCCCTTAAGGATTTTTCCTACAACCCATTTAAGTTATGGAACATCATGAGAGTTCATACAAGGCTCCTTGAGTCTATCTATCAAGCCCAAGAGCATAGAATGACACTCGCCATTTAGCCCCTTAGCCTCACTATGGGTTACTCTACTTAAGTGGAACCTTGTGCTACATGCATCCCTCATATGCACATTCTCCCCTCTATAATGGGAGGGAAAATTGGATGAAAACTTATATAGATGTTCCTAAAATAAGCAATGATCTAGATGATGAAGAATAAAAATTTGTGAGAGGACTAAAGAAAAAGTTCATAAAGTACAAAGGTAAGTTTCCCTTGAAATGTTTTAAATTTGGAAGAATCATTCATTATGCTACTTGATGCACTTTCAAGGAATATAACTATAGAAGGCCTAATGATGATGACAAAAGAAAGAACAATAATAAAAGAAACCACACACACACACACACACACAGAGAGAGAGAGAGAGAGATTTGCATACATTCTGATTTTTTTGCAAAATTAGAGTTCCATGATGATCATACCATACGATTGAGAGGGTGGGGATGAATGAGTCTTATGAAAATCCTCTAACTTTTTCAATAAAGAATATTCATTAATTAAGTTTGACCAACTTATCATTAAAGAAAGATAAAGCAATGAACAACATACACATGAACACTAGATGTTTACGTGGAAAATCCAATATGGGAAAAATCATGGTGAGAATACATTCATTATATGAATCATTGAATACAATATTGTTTTAGGTTCAAGGCTAGGGTAGCTCAATGCTCCTGATTTGACCTGCAGACTAAGACACACAACCTTAGGGAAAGATAAATGTGAATTGCAAGTTGAGATACATGATGAAAATGTAAGATAAAAAAGGATTTGTAGGCTAAAGATCACTACTTCAGGGCAAGATAGAGATCTACACAATCTGCCAAAATGACTTATTGTCTTCTAATAGGAATATAAATTAGATGAATTGAAATGAATAGAATGTAGAACATGAAACAATCCTATCACTATGTCAAGCGACTAACTTCATCACACATACATCCACTATCTCAAAACTATGTCTATTCAAAGATATGATCATGAAAGAACATCAAATACTGATCTTCACAACACTTATTCACCACTTATGATTCTACATAATTCTTATTCAATCTACACTCCAAATCATACATATGCCCATTATATGTATCAACTTATTCATCAAAAACCTCAACTAGGTTGGACATAAACATAATATACATAATTTAAATTAAGTCACCCACCAAGCACACTTGCAAAAAATGTAGTCTATTCTATGAGATAAAGGGGACCCAAATATATCAAAACACATCTTCCCAAGTAGTTTCCAATGCTCTGCACACAACAACACATCCTCCAAATTTGGCATCAAAGGTAATGTGCATATAAACAATGTAGCATGTTAACCAGTGGCTCAAGAACATCATCTAATACAAATAACTCAATACTAATCTTCATACACAATAGTATGAACTATAAAAAAATCTTAACTCATCCTTCAATGTCTGTATAGACCAAAAGAGTATGATCCAAACACAACTTTTCTTTTTGATCCAACCAATAGTTGAAAACTAAACTGGAACACTACCTAAACAATCTAAAGATGTCCTCCAAACTGCATGACCAGACACAACACCGTGGAGAAATGTTGAGCATTCTTCAAACTTGTCTTGATAGATAGCATCATTGTTAGAAAGCTGCAACTACCAACCATATCAACTCATTTGATGAGGACCTAAAAGAATAATAGTGCAACATCAAAAAAACATAGATATTAAATCTATAATTGCAAGACATCATCTTCAAATATGGAGGAATGTAGAGCATTCTTCCATATAGACTTCAAATACTCTTTTTGGAATATTTCACGAGCCAATACTATCACCTCGAAACAACACATACTCAATATCATCACTAGAGATACCAACACTTATTTCAAGACCTCCATCAATAACAAAAAACAAGTTTTACATCAATGATAACACAATGCAATATCTACATATTGCCAACATTCTCCCCCTTTCTCATTAATAGAAACACGTGTACCATTTTTGCATCTCTCTCAACTACATACCTCTCCTCCTATGACATCAAGGAGAAAGGACATAACTATCAAAAAATTCTCCCCCAAGTATTGGTACATCTTTTACATCTAGGAATGAAAAACATTCTCCCATATAGACTTCAAATACTCTTTCTTGAATATTCCAAGAACCAATACTATCACCTTCCAGAAACAACACACACTCACTCAATATCATCACTAGAGATTATAAAAACATTTGAACACTTATTTTCAGGCCTCCATCAATAACCACAAACAAGTTTGACATCAATGAAAACACAATGCAATATCTGCATTTTGCCAACATTATCCCCCTTTGTCATTAATTGAAACATGTGTTCCATTTTTTTTAATCTCTGTCACTAGTATAACTTTCACTCTATGACATCAAGGAAAAATGACATAAATATCAAACAACTCTACCCCTTATAGGTAAATCTTTTACATCTGCATCACTCTCCTCCTATCAGGGATATATCTCTCTTTTTTGCAATATTTTCTTGCAAATAGGAAACCAAATACTTCCTTCTCACCCTGAAAGAAACCACCACATTAACCCAAGTGACAAAAGATATATTTGAGCTCCCCATAGAAAGATGCACCACTCTATGCATCTAGTTAGAGATAGGAAGGCCAATCACCCCTAACTTTTGCTGGAGATACTCAAAAGTATCTTTTGACAATGCCTTGGTGAATATGCTTGCAATCTGATCCTTTATAGGAACATACTCTAATCTATATTCCTTCTCGGTAACATTCTCTCTTAAGAAGAGATATTAAATATAAATGTGTTTATTCCTTGAATGCATCACTTGATTCTATGAAATGTTAATTGCACTTATATTATCACAAATTTAGGAATAAGATCATCATACATCACCTTGATATCTATTTTAGTTTGCTTTATCCACATCACCTAAGTGTAACAAGATGCTGCAAAAATATACTCTACTTCTGATGTTGAAAAGTGATAGATCACTGATTGTAGGGACAATTGCACCTTAGAATTGGAATATGTTGCCTAGAAGGATGAATCCTAGAAGGCTAGAGAAAATGATGGAAGACTTTAGAGTTGAGATGAGGAATGAGATAAAAAATGTGTTGACTCGATTGAGAAGTAATCCTAAGACCGAAGAAGAATTTGAGGAAGCTGTTGATGACATTGAGACTATAGATGTTGAAATCCCTATAGATGAGGAGATATTGTTGAGAGCTATGGAACAAGTAAGTAAAAGTCATAAGATGGATGTTTCTACTTTCACCGGTTCATTGCATCCTGAGGATTTGATAGAATGGATTGAAGAGTTAGAAGATTACTTTGAGGTTGAAGATATCAGAGACCCCCAGAGGGTTAGGTTAGCAGAAACTAAGTTGAAGGTTCATGCTGCCTTGTGGTGGAAGGAATTGTACAAAGATAGAGAAGAGCATGGTGAGAAAAAATTCACTAGATGAAGGGTGATGGTTTCTAGGTTAAAAGATAAATTCATCCCTGAATATTATGAATTATAATTGTTCAAGAAGTTGCAAAAATTGAGACAGAAAGAAAAGAGTGTAGAAGAATATATAGAGGAATTCTATAAGATGACTATCAGATCTGGTGACAAGGAAGTGTCTAAGGAGAAGGTGGATATGTATGTTAATGGTTTGAGATTTAATATTCAGGATGAGTTGAGTATATTTAGGATTAGTACTATTGAGGATGCTTATCATTATGCATTGAGGGTAGAAGTGATGAAGGGTACTCCCCTTATTAACACAAACACACAACATAATCGAGAATAACAATGAATTGTAAGGACAAGAAATGGGCTTTCTATTACCTCCAATGAAATGGGATTATAATGTTTAGAAATGTAACATGCATAGACACATGGGCATTTTCATTACAGTATTCTGCAAGCCAGAGCCACTGGAGGCATTTCTGAAAAACTGCCCTAGATAACCCTATGGGCCTTCATTATATAGGCAATTTAACCTCCCAAGAAGGTTCTAGAAATTTTAACCCTAAAGTTCAAGGCTGACCACCCCTAATATATTATTATTCATTTTTGTTATATTAGAATATTCCCCAAACAACTTTCAGAACTCTAAAGAAATTTTGAAGGAATTTCATTTTCTGCTATGTCAGGTAGCAGAACTTTTGGAGACCATAACTCATCACATGTTGACCTGATTGGCTATTATAACCCACTTCAGAAATGGTGTGAAGTTCTCTAGAATTCCTAACTTGAAAAAATCCAGTCAGCGAAGGTTCCAACCCCTTTTGGAGCCTCTAAAGCCTTCAAAACTGATTTCAAAGTTTCTATAACCTACTGCCAATACCAAAAATTCTCAATATCTTCAAAACTAGACTTGATCTTGTAATGAAACTTTATTGGCAGGCTGATATAATCAAAGAAAACCTCCAGGGAATAAAATAGAACATTCTGAGTGCAAATGAAAAACTTACTAAAATTAGTAAATTTCCATAAATAGCAGCTCTGCACAAAGATAGCCCTTATTGAAAAGAAACTAGAAAATATTCTTGGATGATGCAAGATATCCCTTACACCTAGGATGCTCCTGCATCAAGAAGATAAGTTGAAAAGAAGAGAAAGTAACCCTAGAGGAAGAGAGAAGAAAGTTAGCAACAATGGAAAAGAGAAGCAAACCATTGAAGCTGAATCTTAATTATCAGAGAATACCTAGAAGAGGGAATGGTAGAAAGGATTTCAAAGGTACTCATTTCAAATGTAGTGGCATAGGACATAGGGATTTTCAATGTTCTGAAGGATCTATTAGGAACATGGATAAACAAAATATTATGGCACATGAGGAACAAAATGCTGGTGAAGTTGTGGAAAATGAAGCTAAACCTGAGATAGGAGAGTCTCTTATGCATAGGAGAGTTATGTTGAGTGAGAAGGAAGTTGAACCTTTACAAAGGAGGAATTTGTTTAGGACTGTTTGCAAATTAGGAGGTAAGTGTTGTAAGGTTTTTATGGATAGTGGTAGTACTGAAAACTTGGTATCAGAAGAGATGGTGCAGAAGCTTGGATTGAAGAGGCTTAAACATCCTTGTCCTTATGGGATAGGTTGGCTTTCTAATGATCATATGGTGGAGGTGAAAGAGAAATGTTTGGTTAACTTCAGTATTGGACCTTAAAACTCATGAAGTGTTATGTGATGTGGTGACTATGGGTACTTATCATGTTCCATCGAGAAGACCTTGGAAATTTTATAGAGGAGCTATTCATGATTGCAAAAGAAACTTGGTCACAATAGAGAAGGATGGAGAAAAGTTTACTCTAGTTCCTTTGAAGGAAGTAGAATGGCGAAGTGTAAGGAATCTGAGTATGGTGAAGAGTTATTATTTAGATAAGCAGACTACAGAGGTTAGTATGGATCAGAAGAAGGATCTTGAAAGAAAATCTGGTGAATGCAAGTTGGTATCTGATTGTAAGAAGGGTAAGGTGGTGCAACAGAGGACCTTGGCTACAAAACAGATGAAGGTTTGTAATAGAGGTAGATCAGTTATAAAAAAGTGAGGAGGTAGTGATTTGAGCTATTATTTTTATAGGATATATGAAAAATTGAGTGTAGAGTAGAGTAAGTTGATGAATATGACCGAGGAAGATGCAAGGTACAGAGGCAGAGAGTTGTAGATAAAGAGAATGTTTGGATCAGAAACAAGCACGGGATTTATGTTCCACGACTTGTCAAATGTTCATAAGTTTCTCTTATGGAATATTTTATTTTACCTGGGGTGTCTGATGTAGGAGCATCTTAGGATTTTGGAAATCTTGCATCAACCAAAAGCATTTACTTTAGTTTGTTTTCTATTCTGTTCCAGTTCGATAGTTTTTGGTGGCAGTTGATCTGTGCTTATTCTTTTGTGTTGCAAGCGTGACATCGTGTTCTTGGATTCATGTTGGATATTATCTTATGATCACACCTCATTTGGTTTCATCACGCATAAGTTAAGGTAGATTATTCACGTATATGTCCCATTTTTCATATTTCTGGTTGGTCATTTTGTTTTCTGATCGATTTCCCGATCTTTAATATTTGGCTCCTAACCTATTTGGTTGTAAATATTTAATCATTTCTAGAGGAATGCAATCTTTTTCAAGTCCGACTAGATGTTGCGATGAATTTATAGGCTTATGGTCTTGTTCCTAAGGAGTAGGATGATCTCATAAGATAATTTATCTTATATTGTCTAGGATTGGTTTTTGAGTGTAATTAGACAAGTGTGCTTGGAATGTAAGACTGCATGTTTCAGATCTGTTATAAAAGATTTCCGATGATAATAAAAAGGCTGAAACTTTTATTTTACCCGTTTTATCTTGTTTTCTTCCATTGTATCTTGTTGGATGCAAGGTTTGGACTGAGCTCCTTGAGGTTTCTCCATCCTTGACTGCATCATCATTTAGCTTGTTCTAGAACACCCACTTTGTTCCTATTACATTCTTGTCTAGTAGTTTAGGCATTAGTTCACATGTATGATTTTCTTTTTTTAAATCTAATTCAATTCTTCTTCCATTACTTTTGTCCATCCATCATATTTTCTTGCTTTCATAAAGGTATTTGGTTCCATCTTAGACAAGAAACATAATTTTTTTGTTCATTTTCCTTGGAAGTCTTCTCTGGGTCTGAACTCCTTTATCATTATCTTTAATGATATGATCCACTGAATGATTCTTCATAATATATCTTGTAGGCGCCTTAGGTTCTAGTTTTGATTCCTTTCCTTTTGCATCTAATTCTTCATTTCCTTCAGTATCTTATTCTCTTCTGCAGTACATGGGACATCTTCTATATTATAGATCTCAGGTTCCAAAGCAACCCGATTCCATTCTTCACTTACTATAATATTTGTGCTTTCGACAATCCCTTTCAATCTCTTTTTGTAATATTGGCATGCTTTCCTCTTTGTAGAACATCCAATAAATATTCCTTCATTAGATGTAACACTTTCCTATATCTTCTTCTTCTCTCATGATGTAGCACCTACTTCCAAAGATTCTAAAATATTTGACAAGAGGGCATCTTCCATATCATAGCTCATAGGGTGTCTTAGTGTGATTAACCTCAATTGTACCCTATTAAGAATATAGACAAAAATATGTACATGTTCTTTTATATATATATATATATATATATATATATATATATATATATATATATATATATAGTACGTTAACATCTTTCAACATTGTCCTAGAAATCTCTTGAATAATACTAATATTCATTTCTACAACTCCATTCTACTGTGGAGTCCTAGGTGGAGACAATTGTCTCCTAATACTATGTTCTTCACAAAATATTTCAAATTAATTTGATATAAATTCACCACCTCTATTAGACCTTGAACATGTGATCTTAGCTTCTACTTCATTGTCAACTATATATTTGAACACCATAAATCTATCTAGGGCTTCTAACTTTTGTTTTAAGAAAGTAACCCATGACATTCTAGATTAATCATCAATAAGTAACATGAAATATATTTCACCATTCAATTCTCTTGTTCTTCTTGTCATAATACTCTTACCACTAAGGGTGAGTTGAGTTAGTGGTTGATAAAACTAGTCTTCTTATAAAATACAAACTTATTGATCAATAAAAAAAGACATAAATATGTTTATAACACCACTCAATCAGCATAAGAACATATACCAATCCATAAAGTAGAAGAATCACATATGAACACAATAAAAAATAGATATATGAGTGGAAAACCCTTAGAGAGTAGAAAAACCACTCTGAAAAAGCCTCACTGGAAACCTCATTGATTATATACTTTATGCCTCACTAGCAAGCTCACTAGTTACAAACTTTATGCCTCACTAACAATACACAAATTTACTCCACTTTGAAAGAGATTAAACACAATACATAGGTTAGCTCTGTTTTCACTACAAAACATAGACTATACCATTCTTAAGATGCAATAATACATGGACTATAAATAATCTGCAAGTATACATTCATTTGTGATAGAGATTAAAGCTTTTTCATTTACACTCCAATCATACCAAACTATTCATTATCCAAGTTTCCCAATTAAGATCATTGAAACCCTTAGTTTTTCAACAGGTAGTACATTCCATTCAATCTGTAGAGTTAAAACATTACTATGCTATTACTATTCACACGGTCTG
The DNA here is from genome assembly GCA_018584345.1 of Thuja plicata. NCBI lineage: Eukaryota > Viridiplantae > Streptophyta > Pinopsida > Cupressales > Cupressaceae > Thuja > Thuja plicata. Next base: position 910,648 of record MU226509.1, read on the forward strand.
AAGAATCATTCTCACTTTTATACCTACCCCAACCAACCTCAAGAAACATTTCAACACTTTTAGATCTTCATTGAGCAGTTGAGAAATCTGTTATTTGTAGAACTGAACCGACAATCACCCGTCAAGTTTTTGTCTTAGTAACCGTCAACATTTGAAAAATTGAAAACTCAGATATCATGCCCGCGTATATTAGAGATTAAATACCAGCCTTAGACATTACTATGAAAGTCACACTAGAAATTAATGTTATCAACACTTAAGACTTAGGTCGTTTATCATGTTCATTAAAGCTCGCGTCATTGTAGCTATTTTTTGTCATAGGTTCCGGTCACCGTGGTGATAGGATGCAAAAGCTTATATTGCAAGTCCTTGGTTACTAACTTTAACTAACTTGTTTGCACTAGGCCTTCAAGGAAACATAACATTAACACATGTAATTCATTTTGACAATCATCTCCCTTCTGCAAATGGTACATAGCTTCGACTTTGTTGTTTATAAGGCATTAACTCATATTGATTAAAATGAAGAACTTCTTTAACTATGCCTGTCTTTATACTAGTCTAGATCAAGTTGTCACTTTCATTCAATACGAAGACATTTTTATCATAGACAACTTCTGTACAATCTCTTGAACATCACATTTAAATAATCTAGTATACTACCCAAACAAATAGAAAATTTATGACAAAACCATACTTTACCATTTGACATCAATGACAAAAACATACCAAAAAACTCCCTCTTTGGCATTGATGTCAACATCTCAGTAATTGCATCTTTAATCCCCTTGTCTAAATGCTTTGTATTAGCATAAAAATATTTATGATTTCAAACTTCATCATGTTGTGTATTGTCACAAAGTCTAAAGAAATGTTTGTAAGACTTGATTCTAGCTACAAAGTCTACACTTCCTATCATATGCTGTTAAGTCTGAACCCTTCTACAAAGTTTGCATTTTTATGATATCATAATAGCTACAAAGTTTGCAATCTCATCACATCTTTTATAATATTATCACTGTTGTAACTTTATATTTTCACACAATTACTGTTCTTATCTCCCCCTTTGACATCAATGACAATGAGGAGAACCATGCTTTTTAGGTAAACAAAGAAGAAAAGAGATGTGCTCCCCCTAAAACCAAACCACTAGCAGATGAATTAGTGAATAGAGGAGAAGGATAAGACCCCCAACCTCTAGTGTCTCATATTTTCAAAGACCTCCTTTGCTAAAGGCCTAATGAAGATATCAACAACTTTATTTGAAGTACAAACGCAATTCACACTTGCTCCCTCAAGAAATGATATCTAATGTCAAAGTGTTTTGTTCTTGAGTGCATAACCAGATTTTTTGAGTTGTTGATTGCATTTGTGTTCTCACACAATATCAAAACCACTTTAGGAATTTTTACATTTATGTGTGAAAGTATTTTCACCATCAAAAGGATTTTTGTACAACATGAAGTAGAAACTATATACTTTTCTCCACTAGTACTCTTCCTATCATCAAGACACCCTGCCCAATTAGCATTAGTATAGGTTGTTACAATAAAATCACTATGTATAGGGTACCACAAACCATTGTCCAATGTCCCTTTTATGTATCTAAAGATCCCATTTACAACATTTACATGAGATTCTTTGGGAGAGGATTGAAATATTAAAACTAAACACACTGATTGCATGATATCAAGCCTAGACGCTGTGAGATATAGTAAATTTCCTATCATTGATCTATATCTAGTTTGATCAGCATCAAAGGAATCATCAACTTTACTCAACTTACAACCTTTTACCATCGGTGTTCTCACTAGTTTACATTCATCCATGTAAAATATTTTAACCATCTCTCTTGCATACTTAGTTTGTGATAGAAATATACCTTTTTTAAGTTGAGAGATCTGCAGTCCAAGAAAGAAAAACAACTCTCCAAGAATGGACATTTCAAATTGTGATTGCACAAGGTTATATTTTTTTACATATATCATCATTGTTGCAACAAAAAATTATGTAATCTACATAAAATTCTACAACAATACATCATCATCTTGTAATTTAGCTTCCAAATTGTTGTCCACACCACCTCTTGTGAATTCTCGTGCCAATAAGTTCTTGTCTAATATGAAGTACCAAGCTCTAGGAGCTTGTTTCAAACCATATAAATCCCTTTTCATCCTATAAACATAATCAAGACTCTTTTCACATATGAATCCTTTAGGCTGCTGCATATAAACCTCTTCATCGAGATATCCATCAAGAAAGGTTGTCTTAACATCCATTTGGCAAATCTTGAAGTTTTTGTATACTAAAAAAGCTAAGAATATTTTGATTGCTTAAAGACTATCCATAGGTGCAAAGGATTCACCAAAGTCAATATGTTCAACTTGATAGTATCCCTTACAAACAAGTCTAGCTTTGTTCCTCACAACCTTACCATCTTCATCTAACTTGTTTCTAATTACCCATTTCGCTCCAATAACATTTTTACCTTTAGGCCTAGAAACTAGGTCCCATGTTTTGTTGTTTTCAATTTGACTTAGTCCTTCCTTTATGACCTTCATCCAACACTCATATTTTCTAGCCTCAACATAGTTCTTAGGCTCTACTTGTGATAGTAAACAAAAAGTTGCTTGCTCACTTATTTTTGCAGTCCTTCTTGTTTGTACTCTTGCCTCTTTGGCTCCAATTATTTTCTCTTGAGGATGATGCTTTAGAAGTGACTTAGAAGGATTTTATACTATGATATCCAATGGTTTTCTTGTTGTTTCCAAAGGTTTGTTTGTTGTTTCTTCTTCTTTTTTAGGATTTTCTTCAACAACCTCAAAATCCGATTCAAATTCTTCCTTAACATTCTCAATGCTATTGCTGTCAATCACAATCTTTCGTCAAACTTAATATGATATCTTTCAACTATATTTTTAATCCTTTTGTTGAAAAATTTACACGTCTTACTATGTGTAGAATAACCAAGGAAAATTCCCTTATCACATCTTGACTCAAAAATACACAAATTTTCATCATCTCTCTTAATGAATCATTTACTTCCAAAAACTCTAAAGTATTTCACATATACTAACTTACCATACCATAGTTCACAGGGAGTGTGCTAGGATTTGAATCTAATTGAGATCTATTTAGTGTTCATGGTATTGTAGGAACAAATTATTTCTAATACATGTAAGGTAACTTGGCTTCATCAATCATGGTTCTAGCTATCTCTTTCACTATCCTATTCTTCCTTTCTACCACCCTATTTTGTTGAGATTTTCTTATTGTAGGATACTTGCCTTTTGATTTAATGATGCTCACAATAGTCTTAAAATTCCTTTGAGATATAGTATGTGTTGGTGTAATTAAATATTCCTAATCACACTTTACTTAAGTTTACTTAGGATAATGCATTGCATAGTAGTTTGCATATGAGACACTTAGGAGTTTTAGCACATGGTGTAGGAGAAATCCACTTTAGGTGGAGTTAGTTGTTATCTCTTTCCACTTTATGTGTGAGATCCACCTTTAGTGCTCTTATCACATTATCATCCTCTCATTGTTGCACATATTTGCACATCATTGTACAATGGATCATGATCCACCTTTGGTGGACATGTGATTCCACCTTGTGTGGTTGACAGGTTATCTCTTAGATCACTCCTAGTTATCATGCATTGCCTATATATTCAGGAACATCTACATTGTACTTAATTGATTTTTTATCCATTTTCATTTGATCATTATTGAATCAATCAATTGATCATATCATATTTGTCTCTCTTGTGCTATCTATTGAGCTTGTAGATCTTGGCAGTTTTATTCTTTGTCTTAGGAAATTCTTACATGGTATCAGAGCCATAAAAGGTTTCATTGCATAGCCATTAGAGATTTTTTTTCTTCAACTTTTGGAGGGCCACTATTAAGATCTAGGATATAAGCATCTTGTGGGAGAATCTAGAGCAAAATAGGACCTCGCCACTATGTCTGGGTGGTTGAATTTATTTTTTTGCAAATCAGACTTAGACAACCCAATATACAAATTCGATAATATTTTCAAAAAATTAATTTTTGAATTATCAGATCTGCTTTTTTTTGTGGAATTCCTGTCAATTTTTTCATATTTTGTGTAATACAATAATTTCAAATTTTGGGCATTGAGCCCCTGCTAGTTAATATATTTTGTCAGATCTGAGAGACTGCAAACCCCAGAGAATATTCGAACTGTTGATCAAATCAGGTAAAAATATCTTTACAACTTTAGCCCACGCATTGTCCAGGGTAACATAGCTATCAACATCTACCACACACACCGCGATAGCTTCACAAAAAAGTGCCGTGACTTCATAACCATATGTGATGCAGCGGGCCTCTCAATTTAAAAATCACTTAAATAATTTTTTTTATAGATGTCGGATCTTTCTTTTAATATGACGAGTTACCTCTATTGCTCTTAAATAATTTTTTTTATAGATGTGGGATATTTCTTTTAATATGATGAGCTTGTCACGCTCTCATCTCGCTTTGAGCTTGTCACGCTCTCATCTCGACAAGACTGAGTGACATTTGAAAGGCACACGTTCACCCTCCATGCAACTTCCTGAGCTCCATCACTATCCTGAGCCGCACTGAGATCAGGTTCGTGCTCGTAGGTGAGCAACAAACACGACACACACAGTGGTGTAGGGCACCAAGGACATCCAATTAGAACATGAAGACCTTGAAAGAATTCAATGAGGATCATAGGACAAGGAAGATGAACAAAGGTTCCATAGGTGGCAAACATATCAACTACAAGGTCCTAGAGCCTATAATGGCTTTCAAAGTCATGTAATGAAATTAAATTGTAAAGGCTATCTCAATGTCCTAAAAGGGCCAAATGTTGATTCTATAAGGACCAATAGAGTTTGAGTCAAATTAAGTGTCTAAGGGTGTAGGATAGGTTCTTGAATCAATCTAAGGTAGTAGGTGTCAATAATTTAGAGTTTTACTTTAAAATAAAGCCTTTTCATAGTTTAGAAATTCAATTTTTTGAATGTAAACGACTAATTAGGAATTTGGTGGGAAAGTGTGTTTAGGGGTATTTTAGCAAATACAAAACTAAATAAACAACCAAAGGTGGTTGGGTAAGTTAGGAGAAAGTTATAAATTGATAGAAGAACCCATTGTACGGGCAACAGAGGAGGTTGTCCAGTCTGCGTTAGTCTTGAAGTAATAAAGATATTATTTTCTGTCAATTCATGTGATATTTCATTCTTAAGTTCTGAATTTCATTTACAAAAGGAGTTTAATGTTTTGAAAATATTTCCTAGTGCTATGTGAATGAATTGATGTTCCATGGTAATCTCCGTGATACCTTATACAGTCACATTTTTCTCTTATTTTCAGGGACAATTTTGATTTTCTTTTAATGGACAAGAATTCCATGGAATCTTAAGGCCTGGACTCCATGGAATGGTGAATAATAACATGTATTATATGACCATGATGATGTAAATGCAGGAGTGAAAGGAGAATAGGGTGTACACCAATGAAGTTGTGAAGAAGACTTGAAGGAATTGGATGCCAACATATTGCAGTAGCCTTTTGGTTTGTGTAATGGGTATGTTTGAGGATTTGGGTTGTCTTAGAATGTTGATTTTTTGGTGAATCAAGTGCCATTGGAGTCTTGAAGTGTTGGGAGATAGTACATTGACGAAGCCCTAGATTTAAGGGTATTAGGGAGCCAATTTGGGGTTTTTAATGTTGTAGGGAGTCTGAGTCTAATTACTTGGGGATTTATGCATTTGGAGACATAAGAATACACTGCCTAAATTTTGGAGTCTTGGGGATAAAATTACTGTTGATGACAATTATTCAATTGTGTATTGTCATTGATGTTTACACAAGTATAGTGATGTTTACAAAAATGTCTAATCCTATCCGAGCACAGTCAGTTCATGCCAATCACTCTCAGGCATTGAAGAGGACCAAAGTGATTTTCAGTTCTAACCGAGTTCACTCGGGCATTACAGTGTTGGTC
>MU226509.1:941194-984419 GCA_018584345.1 Thuja plicata
CCTCTGTTTCTAGACTTCTTTTTCTCTTTTGATCTCGGCTACCTTTTCTTTGTGCATAACCAAATGACCTTGCTGAAGGATCATCATTGATTCTATCTGCGCGAATTTCATAAAATGCTCGTCTGTAGGTGACTTCATCCTCTTGAGCTCTTCAAACCAGGTGTTCACATCTTTGATTATCTGTTCAACTGACTTATCTGCCCCTTCGTGGTTTTCCTAGCACCATTCATCAATCCATTTTATATCATTAGAAATGATCTCCTTAATAGTTCCCAGCCCCTCCATGAGATCATTTACTTCAGAAATTCTCGTAGCCACGACTTCATTTCTCCATTCTATGCATTCCTTTATAACATAAAGAACTTTATCATCTAGTCCTGACACTGACCTCTCCGTGAGAAACTTCTACAAACCGTACTCTTCAACTTCTTCGATCCAATGGATTTCTTTGGTCCATGTTATCTTTTCAAGCTCCCACTCTCTAATGTTGGCCTTTTTTTTCTTTGCCAGGTGATTTCCTTCGTTATGGGTCTGATCCAGATGACTTAATTTCTTGCCAACCTCTGATTTTACACGCTCAACCCAATCATCCAATGCTTTACTCACTGCCTTGCTTCTTTGAATTTGGTCAAGAAATCATTGATTATCAGGGGACTTCATGTCAATGGAGGCTGGCATTTCATTCAGAGGAAAAGGTTCAGGATGTTGGATGACATTGATGTATTGGGCCATACTCTTCACAGCCTCTTTCATTTCTTGTTTATCTTTGGCATCTTTCTAGACTCTATTGGCAATTTTCTTGTTTGACACCTCGAAAAATCTCATATCAGTGGCTCTGGTGTCTCTTCCTAAATCCACTTTGGATATCTGAAAGTCTTGGACTGAAGCTTCTCCTTCAGCATTGTCTTCTTTAGGCTTTGCAATTTCTGCTATCCAGTGATCACTGTTTTCATTGAAATTAATTTAGGATTCCATCTTCATTTTTTTTACTTTAGAAGATTTTCCTAGGCACCTGCTTACTACATCATCAATTGGTACTGACAAAGGAACTACATTCCTTTTCTTGGTTACCGGGGTCTCCAGCCATGGTGGGGCAGCAGAAGATTTCTTTTGAGTATCATAGTTACTCAAAAGAGCTAATGAGTCTTTCGGAATGTCTTCTGTTTCCTCCTGAATATGCTGAGCATCTGCCATCTCAGGTACACTGTGGTCTTCAATGGTGATCACCTTTGGATCTAGATTTGATGAATCTAACTCTACAAAGACGCTGGGAGTAGCTTTCTGCCTCTGAACCCTCTCTTTTACTCTTTGACTTGATCTGATCAACCGAACTTCGGGTTCAGCTCGATCTTGAACTTGAACTTGAACTTGGGAAGAAATTGGTTCAAGTTCGGGTTCAACTTCAAGTTTAACTTTTCCTGTACAAGATTGATCAACACTTAAGTTAGTTAAAATAGATGTTTTCTTCTTCATTGTGCTCCTTTTTTGTTTTCTTTTTATTTTTGTGGCTGACTGTAAAGGGGCAACATAAAATCTTTTCTTTAACAACCATGCTTTCGTTCTCTCGATCACTCTTTTCATTCTTATATATATATCATCTTCTTTTGGTACTGTCCAATCTAGTTTAGGGATAGGGAGGGTCTCGACCTTCTCAGAGTATTGAGAGTCTAATACATCAGTTTCACTATCTTCCTCTACCCCATCTATATCCATATCCAGCCTGAAGGTGGTGATTTTCTTCAAAGTGAAACGGGACCACAGTCTTTTCCTTACCTCCAGTTCATCAGAACAGTTGACCCAAAAATATTCTAATTCAGGGATGTACATGAACATTTATGGGACATTGAGATTTGCCCCTACAAAGCCTCTATAGTCAAAATTGCCCCTGGGAGTATAAGTCTGTAAACAGAGGGTATCCAATTCTTCCTTTATAGACATAGCATCTTGGAGACTTTTGCACCTGTAATACCCTAATTCAATAGGGAAAAGAATACCTAAAGTTTTCTTTGAGGTCCCAGATTTTTGTTCAACCAGAACAAGCTGTCTACATAGCTCCATTAAGACTATACCATCCAAACAAAATCTAGGAAGCCGTAGAGGTTCCTCATCAAACGCTCCAACCCTAAGGTATGTAAATCTTGGAAACTGTATGAAATAATAGCCATAAATATTGATCACCTGTTTAGCTTCTTTAGAAAGCCTGCAATTTTCTTTTCCCCGCAACTCATAAACTAATTTCCCTGAAAATTTGTCATTTACTATTTTGAACAAACTGGAGAACTTTTCTTTCGGTAAGCATGTGAAGTAATCATATATTTTCATATCACGTGTCCATACTTCATGAGGTAATCCCTCCCAAGCCCTACAACATGCTAAGACATAAACAAGGTAGGAAGACATATAAAATGCTGTCAAATTTGTCACATTTAAGAGATTTCTGTGGAGTTCTTCTGCTATTAGGTCAGCCCAGTCTATAAACTTATCTCCTTCTATAATCTTCTGGATAAAGCAGTACATCCAATTTTCCCAATGAAATGCATGAGGATTCCCTTTCACCCTGTTTAGAAGAAGAACCATATCGGCAATGTCTTTTCAAAAGTTTTCAATTGTCAGAGGCTTTGGCAACCTGGATCCTCCTTTCTCTGGTTTTGCAAGCCATGCCTGGGCTATCGAGGAACTATATTTCTTCTAATCTGTCTTGTACACATGATCTATTTCCGCATAAGTCCATGGTTCATACAACTCTTTATCTGGAATTCGCAGGGCCGCCATTAATGTCTCTCGACTGATTTTGACCAAGATTTCTCCTCACACATCCTTAATACATCTATTCTTGGCATCATACTTATTGGCGCACTCCAACACCAGTTCAGGGCAAATTAGGGCTAGAGGAAATGCAACAGCTTCTAAAAGTCCGCTTCCTACTAGCTTGCTGGAAAAAGAACCCTCAGAAGCATTTCAAACTCTATTGCAGAGCTCCCCTAAGTTTACATTCAGCAAGAAGGTGTCCCCTATATCTGGAAGAGAAACTAACAGGTGGGTTCTAATCTCTTCTTTAGGAAGTTTTGGATGGAACATCGACATCTCACCAATATGAAGAGAAAAGACTCACAACACAGAAAGAGCCTTTGAAAATAGAAAATGGAAAAGGGGAAGATTAACTCACCAATTTCTTGCACTGCTGTTTTCTGTAAATTCCTCACCACCAATCCCGTTGCTCCTTCTCTAGACGAAATAATTAACAAGAAAACCTTAATTGTTTCTCATTTATTCACAAATGCCTTATAAGATCCCTAATAAATCTTCAGAGCGTGCTCATAATGAATGCTTTTAATGGAAGAATGATTGACTTAACATGTCCAGGCACTCTTATTTAATCCGCCTGATATTTCGGCACAAATATCTCAACTCCCAAGGAAAATCTCTGACAGCCAAATCTGTATATTAATGACTTCCTTTATGTCATGCCGCCGACTGTCATTTTCAATTCTCACATGCACGAACCATCTAGCTGAGTGTGACAATCTTTGTATGGCAGCTTCCAAATCTTAATAAATACCTGGAGAGTTGCAAAAAAAGAGATTTCCTTTTTGCAAGAGAAGACAAACTTGCCAAATTCTCCATGTACAAAACATTATGTTACGAACGTGAACTTGAACTTGAACTAACTTAAGGTTCAGGACTTGGTTCAAGTTCAGGTTCATCTTTGAGACCGACAGAATCTTGAAGGGTAGACAGAAATGGGTAACGGGTTGAACTTGAATTTGAACCAACCTAGCATAATTCAACTTCAACTTTAGGTTCATTTTTAACTCCAGGAATTTTACTGACCAAGACTAAAGAACGAAGGCTGGGAAAAGAATGAAGGTAACAACTGGCTCTGACTATGGACTAGGGCTATTCAAGACTAAGGAATGAATCTAGAAACTGAAATTGACAAGACAATTTAAACCTAAGAAAACCAGGCTGACTCACCACAACAAAACTTCTACTCCTACCGACACAAGCCAAAACTTATATACAAGCAAGGAAAAGAAAATACTTACAACTGGTAAATCTTGAGATCCTATCCATTATAAGATAGGGGTAGTTCATCTCTATCAATATATTTAATTATGAACGCATTCGGACCGAGAGTTTGAGAGATCTCAAACGAACCTTTCCAGAGAGACTCGAACTTACCATGTCCTCCTGTCGGCTCTCGGCGCTTATCCCAGAGAAGGATCTTGTCACCCACCATAAATTTCCTTGGCCTGGTACGACGGTTGAAAATCTCCTTCACCTTCAACTGATGACTAGTGATGTGATCTACTAACTTTTCCCTCTCTTCTTCTATTTTTGATAGATACAGAATCCTTTTCTCCAGTGAATTTTGGAAAATTTCATTCTCCACGCACCTTTGCAAGTTAGCAGAGGCTAATTCCAATGGGAGTGACAGCTGTGCTTCAACTCTGAAGACTAATTCAAATGGTGTCATACCAATAGCTCTCTTAGGAGAGGTTCTATCTGCCCATAATGCCTCGTATAATCTTTTGTGCCAGTCTTTTCCCTTCTCATCTACCAGTTTCTTCATGATATTAATCAGGTTCTTGTTTGTGGATTCTGCTTGACCATTTCCTTCCGGAAAATAATCTGAAGAGTGGGATAAATTTATACCATGGTCATAGCAGAAGAGTTGAATCTCTCGAGAAGAGAAATTCTGAGCATTATCAGCCACTATCTTCAGGGGAACCCCAAATTTAGTGACGATATTTTCTTTTAAGAATCTGCAGACTATCTCAGAAGTGGTTACTTTGACTGGTATCGCTTCCACCCACTTGGTAAAGTAATTAGTCACTGTCAAGATATGTGTGTGTCTACCACTAGAAGTTGGGTTGATGGGACCAGTAAAGTCTAACCCCCACTGTTTGAAAGGTTCTTCAATAACCACAGGTCTTAGCGGTAGAGCAGCCAACTGAGGTTTTCCTGAAAAAATTTTACACTTCTCACAATTTGCCACCCATCTGTATGTGTCTTTGAACATTCTGGGCCAATAGTAACAATTTCTCAGGATCTTAAAAGCTGTCATAGAAGAAGAATAGTGCCCCCCGCATGCTTCATTGTGAAACGATTGCAATAACTTTTGCTGCTGTTCTTTGTCAACACATCGCAAAAACATTCCATCCAATCCCCTTTTATATAGAACATTGTCTACTATGACATATTTTGCTGCCTTTAACCTAAAATTTCTTCTCTCTTTAGTTGATAGGTGTTCTGGAGGTTCTTTGTAGGTCAAAAAGAAGGCTACATTAGAAAACCATGAGCCATTTTTTGCTACAAACAGGCAATTGGGTAAACTCTGTTCTTCTTGATTTTCAGCCATCAGCTTACACAGACCCTGTCCTCTCACCAACTTTGTGGGCTTAATCTCCAAATCAAACTCCTGCACTTTTGCAACCTAGCTAGCCCTATTATTTACCACAACTTCTTGCTGAGTAAGAATAGTCTTGACGGCAGAGTTCGGAACAAAGACCACAGAATGTGAATGCAGTATATAGTATCAGAATTGCTTAACTGCCTTTACTACTGCAAATGCCTATTTCTCTATTTGTGAATATCGTAACTCATGCTTCTTGAGTGGCACGCTCATGAAGGAGATAGGTACTTCTTCACCATTCTCATTTTTTTGTAATAGCACTCCAGACATTGTGTGTTCTGATGCATAACAGTAGATAATAAAGTCTTTTTTGAAATTTGGGTGTATCAATGTCGGAGCATTGGCTATGGCTTCTTTAATCTTGCCAAATGATTTGAAAGCTGCTTCATCCCATTTGAAATTTTGCTTCTTGCTTAATAAGTCCACCATTGGTTTTGATGTCTCAGTGAAATCAGGTACGAACTTCCTCAAGAAGTTAACTTGACCGAAGAAAGATTTAACCCCTTTTCAATTAATAGGTAGACATAGTTGTTGAATAGCTTTGATTCTTTCTGGATCGATTTTAATACCTTCTTTTGACACCAAATGACCCAGTAACTTGCCTTCCGTCACATAGAAAATTGATTTCTTTGGATTCAGAGAAACACCATGATCCCTGCACCTTTGCAAAACTTCTTTCAGGTCCTTTAAGTGCTTCTTATGCCTCCATGAGAAAACTGTCATGTCATCTAAGTAGATGGTGATGGTCTTGTTTAACAAATGACCGAAAGTGGAATTCATGGCCCTCTAAAATGTGGCTCCAGCATTAATTAAGCCGAAAGGCATTCTTTTATAGGCGAATGTGCCCCAAGGCGTGGTGAAGGCCATTTTGTGCTGGTCTTCCTTTGCAACACTGATTTGGTTATAACCTAAAAAACCATCGAGTAATGACAACATCTCCGAGCCAGCTATTGTTTGAAGAATCTGATCCATCATAGGTAAGGCAAAATTATCTTTAAGGCTTGACTGATTGAGGTTTCTAAAATCCACGCATATTCTGATTTCTCCATTTCATTTTCACACAGGAACAATATTGGCCACCCATGTGGAATGATGTATTGGAAAGATGATTCTTGCTTGAAGCATTTTGTCAATCTCTTTAAAAATGGCATCTGACACCTTTGGATTATATGTTCTTAATTTCTAACGAAATGGTGGCGCACTGGGCTTCAAGGGAATATGGTGTGTAAACTGTCCTTGCCTAAAGTTCTTTAAGTCATCATAGGTCCAAGAAAATACGTCACCGTATTCTTTCAATAACTTAGTGACACGAACTCTTTCATCTTCATTACAACACACCCCCAAGTTAACCATCTTGGGATTGAACTCATCACCAATATTAATTTTTTCATAATCACTTGATGGAGGGGTGTCTGGCATGCTGGAGAAATTTAAATAACAATCTCTCCTATCAAATAGTCTCTCTAACTCCACCAATCCTTTGGGTATAGAATTTCCTTTGAGTTGAATCACATCCTCTGAAACATCGGATTTCTTTCCTGGGCAGAACTCATGACAGTCAGACTCTAACCCTTCATAATAATTGTTTTAAAAGTTATCCACACCCTGTAGAAATTCATTTGTTTGAGCATCATCTATGAACACTTTCCAGGAATGGGCATTATCAGGAACACTAGGCCTATGAATGACTTCAATGGAATAACGATCTTTTGTAAAATCTGGGTGTGGTATGAGCAATGATCCTGACCCTGCAAGAGCATCAGCTCTGGAGTTATATTCCCTAGGAATTTCTTCAATTGAGAAAGCTTCGAACCACTTGAGTTCATCCCACACTCTATTTTTGTAGTGCCTCAGTCTCTCATTCTTTACTGAAAACATGTTCTTGACTTGTTTGACAATGAGTTCTGCATCACCGCGTGCCTTTAAAAGTTTAATCTCCTTTTTCTTGGATTCTTCTAGACCTAACAGTAGGGCTTCATATTCCACCGTATTGTTAGTATTGTCAAACACAAGCTTAAATGAGAAAGGGAATTTGAGTCCAGCAGGGGAAATGAGGACTACTCCAGCCCCCGAACCTATAGAAGAGAAACTGCCATCGAACTCAAGAGTCCAAAGGCCATCTTCATCTGTAACCGCTGACTTTGGGATATCGTCCCCTGATAAGATAACATAATTAGCAAACTCAAATTCTTGATACAAGATTTGGGATTTAGGGTCTTCTGAGGGAAAAACCGTGTATTTGGATTTGGGTTATGGCAGAAGAGTGACTCTTTTATTTCCTATAGGAACTGTGGCCTGAGACCAATCTAACTTTCTTTCACCATAGAGATCCCTACAAAAGGTGCAAAAAAGAAGCATACTGTAGCTGGCTAGAATATCAGCTACGAGGATGGTTAATTTCAATCTCTTATTCAAGAAGGCCGCTAGAGCGACCTGGGCGTCTTTAATTTGACCTAGGAGTGGGACTTGTTTACCATCCATGAGTAGCAATGCTCGAAGGTATCGGTCATGGGGAGATCCAATTCTTTGGCCATAGACGCAGGCATAATATTATCCGATGCCCTTGAATTAATGATACAGTTGTTTAATTTGAAACCATGAATAAATAGGGACACATAAAAAGGTTCAGGTTTCAAGCCACTAGAAATAGTAAGAACAGGTTTCTCGACAGGTTTTTTCTCAACTGTCTCTTCCTTCTTTGGAGATTTTCCTTTGAAGCATGCATTGCTTGTCTGTTGGTCTCTACATTCAGCAAGGGAACCTTTGACATAAGTAACCAATTTATCTAACTCCTGGGGATTCATTTTTAGATATTCTGCAGCTGAGATTTGTACTTTTGAAGTATTACAAAAATCAACTATACTAAAAGTGGAATCAAAATCAGACCTTTTCATGACTTGTTCTTCCGAACTGTTTGCTTTCAGAATCTTTGGGTGGTCGTTGACTTTCCTGTCACTAACTTTAGCTGTTGCACTTGCCCAATTACCCACTTTTCCTCCACACTGGTTTGTAGTCAAAATTGAGCAAGAGGTATCCTCTAAAGTTACCAATATGTCTCCCCCCCTTTCAGAGTCTGATTCATATTCAAGGTAAAAGTTTCTAGAGTCGCCAGGCACTTCAGAGGATACGTCTTCAATATTCACCTTAGCTGCAACTTCTTTCTCAGCTTCAAGCTGTATGTGCCTTATATTTTCAGGGCATGAAATTCCCTCATGTTCATCTGTAAGATGGAAAATACACATATTGCTTTTATTTAGCAGAGATTCAATTTGCAGTCTCTGTTGAGTAGGAGGCAAATTAAACTGCTTTCTAGGGGCTGAGGACCCCTGAATTGGATATTTTCGTGGGATATCTTAGTAAGGGCTAGTAGTTTTAGGCAATTGTCTCTTGATGGTTATCAAGTCATTCATCAATCTTTGAATCACAGAATTTGATGATGAAGAAGTAGAAGGTTGAGAACTGGATGCCTGAACATCTTTTCTCCATTTACCACTTGTAATGAGATCATATTCTAGTTCAATAGCCAGAGTCTAGGCAGCTGTTAAGGTGGCTGGTCTAGCTCTTTTTAATGGAAATGCAACATTGGGTGGCATAGCATTTAAGAAAGAACCTTTATGATTTTCATCGTTGGGTCTACTTGCAGCTGGAATCACTTGGATTCCTTTGTTGAATCTTGCTACAAACTCCCTCATGGGTACTTGTCTCCTTCTTCATTTGACTTAATTGAATCAGAAGTGTATTTGCATCATCAGCCAATTTGAACCTTGTCTCGAATGCCATTTTCATTGTATCCCAGTCTGTAATGGAGGCATGTGATAAACTGTGGAACCACTTGGCTGCAGCCTCTGTTAAGGTCAAGACAAAAAGCCTGACAGCCACATCTGGAGTGCCCACTGCTAAGACTCCGCATGCTGTATTAAAAGCATTCAGATGATCCTCAAGGGTTTTCTTTCCATCACCACTAAATTTGGGTAGGATATCACGACCTTTAGGTAGATTTCCCAGATTTTCTCCTAAGCTTAAAGGTCCTACGGCCGCACCCCAGGGTTGATTGTGTGCCATAGGAGGCAAGATAAAATTCAATGGTTGTAAATTTATGTAAGTGGGGGCTACGATTCCTGGTGAGACCAAGGAACTAAAATTGGTTAAAGGAGGAGACTCAGTGGGAGAAGAGGGCCTACTAGCAGTTTTATAACATCTTCACCTAGAAGGAGTTTGGGGTTTAAAATTGAGTTTCGCTAAATCTTCAAAATCAGAATCTACAAGCCCTTTTGCTCTATCTCCTCTTGTAAATCTTTTATCAGCCAGTTTACTGAGTTTAAACTGAGACAGATAAAATCAACTATTCTTAGGGCCTTCGGACTGCCTTGTCCACTACAACACCCTCCTGGGCTACAGGAAAACCTTTGAGCCACTCCCCAATTTCTTCTTCTTCTTCAAGGGTTAACCTTACTTGATGGTATTGCTGATTGTTTGTTCTCAAATTCCAAGCTGTTGCATTAAGATTAGCGATTATGTCCTCTTGAGTATAGGAAAAATTGAGGTCTGGTTGTAAAATCAGAGGAATTTGTTGTTGACCAGGGGTAACTTCAGTGGGCAACACCATAGTTGATCATCAAATACCAAAACACCTGATCTATCCTTAGAGTCCCTAGTAGAGTCGCCAAAAACTATTAGTATACATTTTTTCCCTCTTCTCAAAATTAATCTCAGACTCTTTTAAGGAGAAAGGAAGAAGAAATAAAACTCAATACTAACAAATGAGTTTATCAAAGTAAACTCTCTGCAAATTATAAGGAGCAACTACCTTCAAAAAAAGATTTTCAATATGGTTTTATTGAACAAAGAAAAGTAACATTATGTGTGCTTTTCACCAGAAAACACTTAAGGAAAACATTCAGTCCATCAACATGAAAAGAATGTGCAAGTTTTGAGAAAATCCTCTATTTTTGTTTCAATATCAACCTTCAAATTTTATGAATCTAAACTTGAATAACCATTTTCTCTGTCACTTCTAAGCATAGAATCCATTCATATCATAGTTAAGATTTATCAAACACAACTCATCTTCGTAAGAAAATAAATCAGATAAGACAAACAGTAGTATTTATCACTTCAAAAGCTTAAACATATACGTAACACCATAGGATATTTCATATATTTTGTAATACCAATTTTCTGAACACTTTGAAGTTAAGTTTTTTAGAAAATAGTTTCTATCCAACTCAGAGCTGACCCTTAAAAAATTAAAAGTTTTCAATAAATAGCCACGCAGGGCTGCAACAACTAACTTGGTAAAAAAAGTCTTTCTTGAAAAGTAAAAGATCTCTAGATCCCCTAACTATATTAATCATTAAGCTATAATAACTGGATTGGGAGAAAAAACACCTGTGAGAGGTTTCCAAGTGTTCCAGGCGGTTAAGTAGTTGAGGTCGCTGCAAGACACGCTGCATTCCAATATTCATATGCGGCTGTAAACGCGGATATTACCGGTTGATGTGGCAAACCAATAAAACTGATCCTCTATTTCTAGACTTCTTTTTCTCTTTTGATCTTGGCTACCTTTTCTTTGTGTATAACCAAATGACCTTGCTGAAGGATCATCATTGATTCTATCTGCATGAATTTCATAAAATGCTCGTTTGTAGGTGCGTTCATCCTCTTGAGCTCTTCAAACCAGGTGTTCACATCTTTGATTATCTGTTCAACTGACTTATCTGCCCCTTCGTGGTTTTCCTGGCACCGTTCATCAGTCCATTTTATATCATTAGAAATGATCTCCTTAATAGTTCCCAGCCCCTTCACGAGATCCTTTACTTCAAAAATTCCCATAGCCACGACTTCATTTCTCCATTCTATGCATTCCTTTATAACATAAAGAAATTTATCATCTAGTCCTGACACTGACCTCTCCGTGAGAGACTTCTGCAAACCGTACTCTTCAACTTCTTTGATCCAATGGAGTTCTTTGGTCCATGTTATCTTTTCAAGCTCCCACTCTCTAATGTTGGCCTCGGTTTTCTTTTCCATGTGATTTCCTTTGTTATGGGTCTGATCCAGATGACTTAATTTCTTGCCAACCTCTGATTTTACAAGCTCAACCCAATCATCGAATGCTTTACTCACTGCCTTGCTTCTTTGAATTTGGTTAAGAAATCATTGATTATTAGGGGAATTCATGTCAATGGAGGCCAAAATTTAATTTAGAGGAAAAGGTTTAGGATGTTGGATGGCATTGATGTATTGGGCCATACTCTTCATAACCTCTTTCATTTCTTGTTTATCTTTGGCATCTTTCCAGACTCTATTGGCAATTTTCTTGTTTGACACCTTGAAAAATCTCATATCAGCAGCTCTGGTGTCTCTTCATAAATCCACTTTGGCTATCTACAAGTCTTGGACTGAAGCTTCTCCTTTAGCATTGTCTTCTTTAGGCTTTGCAATTTCTGCTATCCAGTGACCACTGTTTTCATCGAAATCAATTTTGGATTCCATCTTCATTTTTTTTACTTTAGAAGATTTTCCCAGGCACCTGCTTACTACATCATCAATGGGTACTGACAAAGGAACTACATTCCTTTTCTTGGATACTAGGGTCTCTAGCCATGGTGGGGCAACAGAAGATTTCTTTTGAGTATCATAGTTACTCAAAAGAGCTAATGAGTCTTTCAGAATGTCTTCTGTTTCCTCCTGAATATGCTGAGCATCTACCATCTCAGGTACACTATGGTCTTCAATGGTGATCGCCTTTGGATCTGGATATGATGAATCTAACTCTACGAAGATGCTGGGAGTAACTATCTACCTCTGAACCCTCTTGTTTAGTCTTTGACTTGATCTGATCAACCGAACTTTGGGTTCAACACGATCTTGAACTTGAACTTGAACTTGGGAAGAAATTGGTTCAAGTTTGGGTTCAACTTCAAGTTTAACTTTTCCTGCACAAGATTGATCAACACTTAAGTTAGTTAAAATAGATGTTTTCTTCTTCGTTGTGCTCCTTTTTTGTTTTCTTTTTATTTTTGTGGCTGATTGTAAAGGGGCAACATAAACTCTTTTCTTTAACAACCATTCTTTCGTTCTCTCGATCACTCTTTTCATTCTTATATATATATCATCTTCTTCTGGTACCGTCCAATATAGTTCAGGGATAGGGAGGGTCTCAACCTTCTCTGAGTATTGAGAGTCTAATACATCGGTTTCACTGTCTTCCTCTACCCCATCTATATCCATATCCAGCCTGAAGGTGGTGATTTGCTTCAAAGTGAAACGGGACCACAGTCTTTTCCTTACCTCCAGTTCATCAGAACAGTTGACCCAAAAATCTTCTAATTCAGGGATGTGCATGAACATTTCTAGGATGTTGAGATTTGCCCCTGCATAGCCTCTATAGTCAAAATTGACCCTGGGAGTATAAGTCTATAAACAGAGGGTATCCAATTCTTCCTTATAGACATAGCATCTTGGAGACTTTTGCACCTGTAATACCCTAATTCAATAGGGAAAAGAATACCTAAAGTTTTCTTTGAGGTCCCAGATTTTTGTTCAACCAGAACAAGCTGTCTGCATAGCTCCATTAAGACTATATCATCCAAACAAAATCTAGGAAGCCACAGAGGTTCCTCATCAAACGCTCCAACCATAAGGTATGTAAATCTTGGAAACTATATGAGATAACAGCCATAAATATTGATCACCTGTTTAGCTTCTTTAGAAAGCCTGAAATTTTCTTTTCCCTGCAACTCATAAACTAATTTTCCTGAAAATCTGTCATTTACTATTTACATCTAAAACTCCACACCATAAATCATCATTTGGCCCTTTCAAGAAACGGTTAAGGACATAGACATTTTTATATTCTTCTGATGATAATTCTTCCATGGGTGAAGTGAGCGGTTGTTCCCTCTTGTCTGTTTGCATGCATACAAGAGGAATTTCAAATCTTTTACTTGCATCTTGATGCAAATTTTGTGTCATAATATGATATTTATCTTGCTCAAGATCATAAGTATATAATATCTCTGATGCCCACACTTCAAAAACCATGAAGATCGGTGGGCTTCATAAGGGTTCAAATTCTTCTTTTCGGCTTCA
This sequence comes from Thuja plicata, assembly GCA_018584345.1. NCBI lineage: Eukaryota > Viridiplantae > Streptophyta > Pinopsida > Cupressales > Cupressaceae > Thuja > Thuja plicata. The sequence continues at coordinate 954,705 of MU226509.1, forward strand.
CAAATGCTTTCTTTACAAGCATTCCAAAATAGATAAAGTATCTGACCATATACAACCAATATTTATTCAATAGTTGGTGGAGACCTCTCAAACTGATTCATTTTCTTGGCCCGGTCATGAACCATCTTTCTGAAATCTTCAAATACATAGAATTGCTAGCCTTATTTCTAGAAAGGCACCAATATAAGAAATAAAGAACTAATCTTCTAGCCTTTCCCAGTAGAGTCACCAAAAATCTGTTAGTAAACATATTTTAATTTCAAAAATACCAACATAAACTGACTCACAATGCCCAGATAAAGGTATGAATGCTACTAACAGTTGGATAAGTTATCATTGAGTTGATAAATTTTCTCTGAATTGAGAGGTACAACTCCCTCTTAACAGATGTGAAATGCATAAAATACTGATATTCTCTTCACGAGAAAGCAATAAAGGAAAACTAACATCTACTCATAACTATGACATAGATGTGAATAAAAAGAATATAAACCCATGAGAATGAAAGGAAATGACTCAAATTTCATCTATTCCACACTCACAATAAAGAATCAGGAAAATAACAATAACTCTTTACAGATTGTGTGAATATTACTGATTCAAAGTTCATGAAATAAAAACACACATGATTTGATATAACAGAATGAATCCCCAAGAAATATTGCAATTGACATAAGATAACCACAATAAAAATAGAGATACCAATGAACACATAGTTTCAAAATAACTCCATTTTTCTTGAGAAAAATTAAAGAGTTCAAAGCCTCTTTATTTTTGTACACAAAGACCATGTTTCTCCTCCAGCAAAATGTTGCCATCCCTCTCCAACTAACACCTTTTTATTGAATTTTTTTTTTACAATAAATGGTATCTGGTGCCCTTTTGGTTCATGTAACTGTTTCTTTTTTTTTAAAGAATGGAATAACCTTTTCACATTCCCCATAAAATGGCTATCTTAAAATGTTTTAGATTATTATACATAGTTGCTCCTTTTGTAAACTGGCCTTGTTGACTGTATGACTCCATATAAAATATACTATAATAACATATCATATGAGCTTGTATGGACATGAAATTAAATCTGGGAGTACTATGGACTAAAATATTTGGTGGGTCATCTTTAGATTTAATAAATTTGTAACTTTTTTGGATGCATTTTTTGGGCAACTTTTGAAAGTTAGGAAGTTGGAGACTTTTCAAATTTTGAAAGTCATGGTGTCAGGAGATCAACCACTTTTGAAATTCGGGTTGTCCGAGAATTTTGAAATTTTGAAAGTCATGATGTTGAGAGATCGACCACTTTTGAAAGTTGGGAAGTCAGAGACTTTTGAAAGTTTTGAACTTAAAGACTATGAATCAGGACTTTAAAAGTTTAAATTTGGCCAAGTTCAAAAATGGGTGACCGGTTTCCTGAAATAGGAAATGTAAAAACATGTTGAACTTATAAATGAGCTATAAAATGAAGTTACATGTCTTGGTGTGTGTATTGACACATCATAGTGAATCTTTGATTGGAGGTAATTGTTAGATAACTGAGAGGGGGGGTGAATCAGTTAGCTTCCAATTATCCTATAGTCCCAAATTCTCCCAGATGTATATAATAATAATTTCAAACATTTAAATCAACTTGGTGAAACGTAAACTGTAAACTAAATCTTATCTTCAAAACTATTTACCGAGTATCGATAAATTAATATTGTGATTACTGATCAATGTAGATAAAGTAACGTGTAAAGAAAAATAAGAATCCACAACAATCATACACATTAAAACAAAGATTTTTAACGTGGAAACCCTACTAAGGGAAAAAATACCTGGAACTGGTAACCCAAAATATTTCACTCTTCTGAAGTGAGCTCGGTTAAGAGCCAACCTTGTTAAAGGTTACAATGCACACTGTTAAATGTAACTTGGTTAGAGGATTTATCACTAACAGTTCTCTCTTAACCATGCATTCACTATGGGGTCAACAAGAAAATACTCAACATTCATTAGAATGTCATAATAAATACTTTCACGTCCTACCCAGTTAAGAGATTTATATGTAAAAATGGTTAAACTGATACAGTAATAATATGATTCAAATACAACTCTGTTTGCATATTTTTAGATCTATGCTAAGTACATAATACCTCTGATCAACTTGTTCACTTCAGTTCCTTTGATTCTTTATACTCAGTTCTGCTCGGTTAATGCTCTTTCCTCTATCACTTGGTGTTGTCTGCATAAATGCTCGGTTCTATCTTAAACCATATTGATTAGTCATGCATAAAATTTGCATGTGTGTGCATCAGGTGTACAATTCATAATGAATGTCTTGTCTCTTATATAGACATCATAGCTCATTTAATTTCCTTCCTTTAGATTTTTCTGCTTAATCTCCATCGTTGGTTTTCCCGCTTAAACCTTCCTCAGTAGTTGTGTCAAAAATATGTTTCAATCTTCTTCGTCTGATCTTCCTTGAATTTTCATAGCCATTTGATCTTCATAACAAATCTTATCATTTACCTTAGAATCATAAATTTTCCAGCTCATCATTTTAGTCGGCCTCAGTTTGATTAAATTGCTTGGACAATCTTCCAGTGCATCCATAGATCCTATTGAATCATGAGGTAATCCTTTAACCCAATCTCTAGCCTCATCAATTAAAGATATAACAAAAAATTTCATCAGTACATCCTCATGTGTGATGGTATCATCATCCATTACATCAACAAACTTCTCTATATGTTCCTCAGTTGATTGCTCACCCATGCCCGTGAACTTAGGCAAGTAATCTCTTACTGCATATGGAATAGGATTTGGGTAACCATGGATGCCATTGAAATTTATAGCCCCACACAACCTACCTCTATGTAGTTGTGACATCTTAGTAGGTAGGATAATTACAAATTGCCTCTCTCTTCCCTCTTAATTAGTGCTGACCACTTCATAGGGAAAATTTAAAGAACTGATTTTTATGGAACAAAAGAAATTATCCAATGAAAATAAAATACCTGGGATATGATGAAGCTGCTACAAAATTATTTGATTCGAAGTCACCTCCAAATCACCTTCAAAACTTGGTAGAGCCACCACCTCTTTGCACAAGAAAACTAAATTAGTTGAGATCTTTTTCCTAACTCTAACCTTCTTTAAATCGGAAATTTACAACACATCCCCAATATAGGGTCTCTTATTTATTCCTCTCTTGACTATGCTCATAGTCACAGGACTCCAAACTTTTTCTTCCTCTTCACTGCAAGTCCACCTTCTTTGTAGTCTTTCTTTAAACATACACACTAGTGTAAATCAGAGAACTTGGAGTCGCCACTCACCACTTTGTGAGATAGTATGAATATACCTTTGAGGAACTTGGACTTTCAGACACTTTGCAATGACAGAAAAAACAAACTTGAATCACTTTACAAAATATGAGGAATATTTATTTGTAGCACATGGCTCTATAAATTTAATGGCCTGTCCAGTAGAGTTTCCATTTTGTTGGTGCCTCAGATGGGTCAAATGATATAAATAGTAGAACACCAAAGATTCCTTGAAAGGTTTAGCAAGAATTTTACATCTCTATCCCCAGTAGAGTCGCCATTTTGTTGGTGACTCTGATGGGTCAAATGATATAAATAGTAGAACACTAGAGATTCTTTGAAAGATTTAGCAAGACTTTCACATCTCTATCCCCAATGGAGTTTCCATTTTGTTGGTGTTTAAAAATGTTATGATTTGAGAAGCAACCAATATATCTTAAGATTGATATTAGGAGTGGTTAGCTCCAAGTGTGAAAGCTCTGTAAGATATCTGGATGAACTACAGGGACAAGACTGCCCTCTGCACTTCTGGCTCTGAAAAACCAAGGTGGGTACACCTAATCCAGACTAAACTCAACTCTTTACAATACCTTCTACTTTTCAATTTGAACAACAGATAAATGGAAAGTAAGTACTAAATTCCAAGCTAGCATTCATTGACTCTCCACTACCATGGTGGGATAATAACAACAACTATAAAAGTAAAGGATTTTGGTAATGAGTTTGATTTAATTTTAGGGACTGAATATAGCCAAACCACTCAGACATATACCTCCAAAGAATATACTTTCTTTTAGATAAGTGACTTATCCATTGGGTAAACTCCTAAATACAACACTAAAACTGAAACAACCTATTGGTATAGATTAAAAGCCATAAATATAAAGATATCTTAGATCACACACTTCAAGATCCTTAAGTAGATAATCCAGATATAATCAATGTAATATCCAAAGAATTTTAATTTGATCTAAGATCAAAGACTTGTGGAGTACACATATGCATAAGAAGGGTTTATACAGTAAGCCATAAAACTTACAACTCATAGAGATAACACAAAGAAACAACTTAAAATAGAAGAACACTTATATTAAGTATGATGAAATCCTGTTTCTGCATCAATATGACAAGGAAATACAAAATAGGACAATATGCAAAAGATCATAAGATTTCTATTCTGTCTCAATACGATCTGAAATATGTCTTCTATATCCTAGACTAGAAATAAATACAAGCCCAATGCTTTCAATATTTCTCCCAATTCTCCAGCCCTTTCTAAATGGTCTTGAATATTCCTTTATAGGAACAAGAATGAAACAAGATTTAGAACATTTAGGGTTAGGGTTTACAACCAATCATGTCAAGTATTTAAGAGATTCAATTCTATGATCAATTTGAAAACCTATCTTTCTCCTTTCCTAATGCAAATCTGATATAAAAATAATAACCATATTCCTTGGATGTGAGCACAATACCCCGAGGTTGAAGAAATTCTAAGGCATGACGTAGAGAACAACTCAACATAAATGTAGAAGAGACCAACACCAGTGATAGCATTTATCCCTCTAATCTAAAACCCCACCTGTCAACTCTGGTCATAAATGCATCTTGCCATATCATATTTCAATCTGTACACTATTCAACAACTGTGCAAAGTTGACCCACAAGATCAGATTGGTTCATTAATATCTCTTAGACAAAGATATGAGTCCACCACCATGAAACCTTCTAAGACAAAGATTCAAATATTTAAATTATAGTTACAACGGTCACAGGTGGCACGCAAAATGACTTGGACGGTCTAGATCAAGTCATATCACAAGTTTAAAACATAGTCGTTGATCAATTTTAAGTAACCCGAGTACACTGATCAGATCTTTCCAGGTTTCATCATGGCGCAATTCCTTAAACAATAGATCTCAAGCATCTTTTCCTTGAGCCTTAGCATGGACTGCAAGATCTATCTCAACTTGCTTTATCTTTACCTCACTCATTAACGTTGACCCAGATCTGACCAGGACAGGTGTAAATCAGGGCCAACGCCTCAAATACTATATGTCGAGAACCTTTTCTTTCAAGAAATGTGTCATCCACAAGATCTTTTCAAACTTACTGTCTCTTTAACTACCTGTTAGTGAACAAATTTGTCTTCCAATAAAATCTTCAGAATAACCCTTATTTGCCCAAAACAGAGACACAATAAACCACTAACAGTTGGGTTTCTTTGCAATGGGATTGTGCAAGTGCCCTTTGAATTTTAATAAGGTACAACTCCCTTGTAATATTTGCAATGAATCTTCTAAACTATAACACATATACATGCTTTTAACCTGAAAGCATAAAAGGCAGCACAACTCATTCTTGGATGAGAGGCCAATAATAAGATGATTATAACTTGATAATAAATGGGACAAGAAGATAACAAAGATCTTCAAGTATCTAGTAATTCAGGACTCCATTAGAAGATGATAGAAACACAAGAATCCATTAAGTCATTAACCCACAGATGTCACAACAGCACATGAAATTTGAAGAAAACATTCACAAAGTAACATTCTTCAATTCAATCCCAAATAACACAGATTCAGATTGCTTTCATGGAACCATTTTGTATTGCATTGATTAAAAGCCCAATAACAAGATGATCTCCAAAGTATCAGATATTAATTTAGTCAAGCATTACTACCAAAAAGACAACATTCAATATCCACTAACAAAGAGCCGAAACAGTAATGTCTTTTCGTTTTCTCCATCTTCTAACTCTCTATTACAATATAAAAATTAAAACCAGTTTATCCTCCCCTATCCTAGCACAAAGACTCCTCCATAAAAATAAGAAACCTCTATCTGTTGTTCTTTGACATATTTATTTCTCCAGTGATCTCTTTCAGTTTTAATAACTGATTCTTGAAAATCTTTTTAATGTCTCCCTTTTAACCTTTTCACTTCCCGTGTACATAGGAAATCATTTTTAATTGTTTCTTACCTATAATATTATCACATGAAGATAGATTAACTATATCATTTGCATCAATATCAAATGCATCTTCTATTTGAGGGACACCACATGGAGCTAAGGAAATGCCCACCGAAATCAGTTTTATTTTCTGACAGAAAATTTGGGTCTCCATGCGGGGGCTATAAATTATTATTCCACCGTTGGATTGACCTGATTTTAAGATATGTTGTTCTAATCCTAGTTTTATGCATTCTAACCAGAGAGATTGGAAAAATAATGACTGCATCAAAAGATATTGACCACTGTGTGCAGGTCTATACGACTGTTAATTTATTTCCTACAAATTCGTGTTTGCAGAATCTCCAATAAATCTTCCTTCTCCATAATTATCTCATGATTTCTGAGATTCTTATTAGCAGCTTTGGCTTGTGTAACAAATATTTACTACCTTTGACTTCATTTCAGATCAATATGAATTCTTCAGTTGATACATTTTGTCATTTGGTTTGTTTGATTTTCAATTTGCAAGCAATCAAACAACTTTAATAACTTTGTTTCTTGTTGAGTTTGACCACACTGACATTCTGTCAAGTATTTCAAGTTGATGAAATAGAATTCATTTTATTCTTTCATTCTTCTTACCGGGCCCCTCGAAGACAAGACTAAGTTCATCTACCAATGGAACTTCACATTATCAATTTAGAATTTTGAATAATTCTGGACTGTTTTGAACCACTGTGAATCAACTATCTGGTTGCAGCTTGATGCTTTGAGTCTGCATTTTTAAACCATCATACCTGAACCTTGAAATGAAATATTAATTTTATGTTTGGAACCTTTGAACTTTGAATTCTAAATCTGGATGAGCCAATCTGCATTTTGAATCTTGAGCTAGTGAAACCCAAGCTTTGAACTTGACCTCTGAATTTTTGTACTGAACTTGGCTATATTTGAAACATACGAACCAACTTGAACCATTTTGAAACCTTTGAACCTCTTTGAACTAATTTGAAATGAGGTTCAAAGCGGTTCAAAGTGGTTCATGAGAGATGAAGGACTTCCAATACTTGGCGGAAGGGAGCCGACTACAACAAGACAAGTTTGAAAAATTGTGGCGATTGACTTAAGGATAAAAATCTACATTGTAAGATCCATTGATGCAAGCTTTGAAAATGGAGGAAACCAGAAAATGATTAAATATATAGAAGGCTCAAGGACACTTTAACATGGTGACTCAAATAGACCCTAACACTGGCTCTGTCTGGGGGAGTGCATGCTGCCAAATATGCAGAGAACTTCTAGTATGTCTGGTTAATGAGTAGTGTCGTAGACCATTGGGAAAATAGAGTCACAAAAAGATAGAGAAAAGGGAGTTGCTTGCAAAGAGGGTAGGGAGGAATGGGTCAACTACCAAAAAAAATTGAAAGCAAAACCAGTAGCGAACAAAAGAAAGGAAAGCAAAACAAACCACTAAAAATACCTAAACTACCAAAACCAACTAAACTAGCAGGAAGCTGAAACAAAGCAAGCTAAACTAAGCACAACAAAACTATATACAAATATGTACAAGTGAGGTGACCCCATTGTGAAGAACATGAATAAGAGGATGACTTACACAAAGCCATTCATTGGCTGAGAGAAGTAGGACCCTTTTCTGAACAACGGATTGCATTCGCATGAAAGACCCCAACACCATTTTCCTTTGGAGAATTCCTTGTTGCTGCAAGTAAAACCGATTGTGTGAAAGAGTTTTGTAGAGCATACATTATGCTCGAAGAGCCACAATTCATCATAAACATCAGATTTCCCCAAGTCTTTCAGCATAAAATTTTCAACACCATTAGCAATCTCTAACTGAAAGAATTCATACTCCAACAACCGTAAAAAGAGCATCACCTCATCTTTGAATTGCTCTTGAGGAACAAAAATATTGTTCGAATAAGATGAGTTAACACACATAAATCCTTTGCCTGGATCAAATATGACAAAACATTCCTCTAGTGAGGCCCAAGACATACACCAAAACTCACCCAACTTGCTAACCCAAATGCCAAACTTTTCTTTACTTGACTAGCAATAAACTTGATTTATTTCCCTCTCATAGAATTCATGAAAACAATAGTGTCTATCTTGCTACAAGAATAACCCTTCCATAGAATTCATGGTGTTTTTCTTCACAAGAGGATGGTCATCATAAAAAAACAAACCACATGAAAGTGCCCCATCTAGGGAATCATACCGATTAACCAACTCAAGGAAAATATCTTCAATGATATCAAAATCTACAACAACGTGCAATGAGAATGGTATATTAATTTTACCTTCTATGTTTGAAACAAGTGTCACCATTTCTGCCAGATAGTTTTCTCTATTCTCCATCTCGCTGTCTTTTGAATAGGACACACCTATGCCATCTCGGAGTTGAAATTTTTTTGCACTCATTTGCCTGTCCTTCTCAAACACACCAATTCCAGCATAGTCATTTTTAGATTCTTCTTCCATAGGGTCTATTCTAACTAGATTAGTCTCACCATTCTTGACTGCAATCAAATCAGAAAATTCCCTATCCAAAACCAAAGCTTGGAGTAAATCAATACCTGAGACTACTACAGAAGAGAATTCTTGCGTGACAGACACCAAGGGTTGAATTATTTTCTCTTCTTAGGGCTGCAACATTTCGTTAACCAAAAAGACCTCTTGCTCCAAATTCATTCCCACATTCAGCCCTTTGGCCAAACTTTCAGTCACAGAAAATTCTTCTTCAAAACATCTTTGAGCATCATTTTGAATATCAGCATTACCAAGAAGATCTACTACTGCATTCACCTCAAAATGAAAAGATCCTAGAACAGGGCCTTCGCTAATATACACACATAAATAATCATTCTTTTCACCATCTTCCATAACATTGAAAGATTCATATTCTGGTAGGGAATTATCAAAGAGAATTTTGATATAATCTTCAAGAAAAGGCTATTTATCACAATCTTCAAATATGAAACTTTCTACATGGGAAGAAAAAGAAATTTTAGACAGTGTTTCATCATTCTTACTTACCAATTCTCTGGTGTTGTCAAGGCTAATCTCATCCTTAAAAACCAGATTTGTAGGGGAATGAAGTACTTTAGGTTGAGCTTCTTGCTCATTCATGACAAGGTGATTAAAATAAATAGATGAAACAGAGACGAATGGAACCTCATCATCATCCACCTTCAGCTCTTAGTTTAGCTGCGATACCCTTTTCTGATATACTTGTAGCACTTTATTCCTCTCTTCTAACTCTTTCAACTTGTGGAATTTGACACAAAGGCTTCTCCACAATAGAGGAGATGTGTGATCATCTTACATACTTATATTATTCCTGAAAGCTCAGGAGATTCTTTCTTTGAAGCTTTCCATGAAATCGCACAACACTTTATCATCCATTTGATAAAGTTCCATGAGAGAGGGATTTGGCCTTGGCTTTCTCATGGATTTCATATTCGGCAAGGTCTTTGCACAGAGTCACCAATCTCCAGCATCCAGAGATAATTATAAAAATGAGGAAACAATTATTAGATACTCATGTTTGTTCTCGGTCCCTAGTAGAGTCGCCAAAAATCTGTTGGTGAACAGATTTTTCTTTTATAAAATCACCTCAAATTGACTCTTAGAAGCCCAAATCAACAAGACAAACTTTGTGACTAACAGCTGGGTCACTTTGCAATGGAAGTGTATAAGTGCCCTCTGAATTGTCTTGGGTACAACTCCCCGTACAAGATCTTCAATGAATCACCTAAACTATTAACAAGAATGCTTTTAACCTGAAAGAAAGAAAGGCACATAAACATCTATCTATAAACATAGAGTAGATGAGAAAGGGAAGAACGCTAATTAAGCACAAAATAAATGACACTCAGTCCATTTATTAAAATTAACGTAACAAAGAATGCAGAAAAGGAAGATATAAGATCCATTTTAGAATGCATGCATGAGAAAGACTCACAAACCTAGAGACAAACATGCATGTGAATAAGTAAGGGAAAATAAACTCAGAAAAGATTGACTAAATTCACAGATTTATTTCAATTAAAGATAAATTCCCAAATTCACAGATTTGAATAGAAACTATCCTCCTTCTCTAGATAAACACAAAAGACAACACAGATCTTTTTCTTCCTCTTTACAATATTACCATTCCCAGAACAAAATACTCTATCTTCCCCTACAAAAACTATGGAAATAGAAAATACATTCCCTCTGGAAAAGATAGTCCTCCAAAGCCCCTGCCAAAAATCTGAACCCCTCTTCTCTCTTTCGTGGGCATATTTAAATTTTTCCCAGTAACTCTCCTTTTAGTTTCATAACTGATTCTTGATATTACTTCTCATCCCTAATATACTTTCTCCATGTCGGGACCATAATGTTTATTACCTTATAACTATAATACTAATTAAAGTGTTTGAAATATCTTTCGGGATGAAACTTAATTGAGTTTTAAATAGATATAACAAAGCTATGTGCCATCAAAGTATTTATCATTTACTAACACCTGTTACTATCATGCCAAGTTATCATTAAAAATTGGTCTGATCATTGCCACATATGCTTCCACTTCGACCTCATTAGGAAACTCTCATTTGTCGGTGACATGTTCTACATTGTATTTGGGACCCTTGTGTCCTTGATTTATTTCTTGCACTGTTATGTGGGTGGGAAACTTGTCTCAGCCATTTATCATGCTTGAATCATGACATTCTCATTCTCATCGACCCCTTAGTAGATGGACCATGGGCTTATGATAGTCAACAAGGCCATAGAGATCACTTTCTAAAAAAGCACATGTACAGGATGCAATCATTATTGTTCCTCATATGCTCATCAATCAGAATTTGAAAACCTCGACTACTTATCAGAGACTCACATCGGGCTTGAGCTTGATCCTTCAATGGAGATGTGTGGAGAAACATTGTGATTCTAGTGGATTCCTCATCTGACTCAGGTTTTCTATCATTGACTAATTCAACAGACATCATCAACATGGTTCTTCAATGGGTCAGGCTCCTCCTCCCTAATGATAAGAAATATGTGTGTGCATTTGGTTCTATGTTCATTGAAGCCCGAGATCTCTATTGTTGGTCATGACTATTTGACATTTTGTCAAACAATTTGGAGTCATCCTTTGTGTTTCTCCTTAGTGAATCGGGCCACATTTCCCTCATAAATTTGCATGTCTGGACTATCCTGACTAAATCCTTGGCACATGCACTTTGACACACATCTATATATGTTCTCCATATCCCACTGAGACTAGGAATTTGGCGGCCTCCACTGATACAAGCATTACATTGAATGGTTTGTACATGAATACATCTCCTCTACATTGATCTCCAAGATCCTTGGTCCCCCATGCCAAACGGGATGCCCATTTTAAAAGCTTAGGTTCGAGAATAGCTCTGTTCCTTATCGATTAAAATCCTTTATCCTCCTTGTTTGTTGAAGGGGGTGGAGTATTCACTGCTTGATTTCTGTGGGGGCGTGTATGTTGACCAACCTTGTGTTGGGCAGATCATGTGCAAGGGCACCTTGCCTCGAGCATCCACAAGGGTACTCAAGCACGATCAATCTCCTTCAAATTTATTATTTTCTTTTTCTATGAAAAACAATTTGCAGCCATTTTTCATACACCACATCTCTATTGCCCAATATCTCTTCTGAATTATCCCACTGTTTTTCCGGGGTGCTATAACATCAGTTACCTCGAAGGCCATTTAAAACCAACATCATGAGCATGGGGGAATTAAGTATTTGAAACCATCAACCTTGGGTATATATTTTAAAATCTAACACCACTATCTCGATTTTATGCATATTGAAGAAAATGCAGTCCATGATGCAAATTAACAAATTGCCTCATTTACAAATTTAGGAGCATCTTATCGGGCTTAAAAGATGTTTGATAATGACCTTCAAATTTGGTGTTGATATCAGATTTGCACTCCACAACCATTTGTCTTCCATGTAGCTTTTTTTGTCTCAACATCTGGCACTCTGGGGGTTAACTATGATCGGACAGCTTTACCCATCTCAATGTCCTACCATGTTTGGAGGAGTTCAAGCATCCATGACTTCAATAGTAGTTGCATTACCATTAAAATTGAAAGAGATTTCCATAAATTATTGAATAGTGAAGCTCCAGGTTTAAATCCCAAATATTAAAAGAGTGGTATCCTTGACAAAAGCTAGGCCTAAAGGTTTAGGAAGTTGCTTAGAAGATAGATTGATATACATTCTCATGCTTTGAAAATTGAGATGAAGAATTTGAGGGTCGGCTCAAAATTAATTTAATACTGAGAGTTGAGGAATTATGAAAATCTTAAACTTTGAACTCTGGAACACCAAGATGTTGAACTAGATGAATTTTGAATCATTGAACCTGTACTTTAAATTTGATGAAACTGCATTTTTAAACTGTATATTTGAATCTACTCAAACTCCAATCTGAACCAATTTGAACCACTGAACTACATTAAACCTGTGAACCTGTTTGAACTACTTGAACCCATTTGAAATTGGTTAAAGGGGGTTCAAAAGATCTATTCTTTCATTTAAATCTTTATAAAATGTGATCTTTACAAGGATAAGAATCAACAATAAAGAAAATCCCTCACTTTGGTCAATAATAACAAGATAGGGGCTGAGTTTTGAAAATTTTAAATTGGGGCACTATAAGTGGGCCAACACTGCCTCAACAACCCCCAGGACCATGATGTCAACAATGACTAGCATCAATAAGGTGCATTTACTTATTGATTAATTATCTTCATCTTTGCCTTTAAGCCTTCATGCCTACTGTCTGATCTAACTCTGCTCTGAACTTGACTTGTAACTAGAATTTTAACTCTGATCAGTTTATTTCTTTATATCTCCAATTCGCCAGATGATTTCTCTAACCCTGGTTCCATTTTGAGATCAAGCACATGCCACATGATCTAAACAAGATCTATGGATATTACTAGATCTTTGAAAGATTTGAGGCTTTGAATTTTATCTAGCGATCATGTGCAAACCACAAATCTTGAACTCAATGAATGACCATCATTCTGTCTCAACACACCTATACTTGACCTTGAGTTATCTTTCTTGACTTTGAGTCTATCTGGAGATTTAGAGCTAACATGGTCTCTGAGTCACTAAACAAATTCTTTACCTTGGGTTACATTTGGAGAATAAGCGCAAGCCCTTCGATTCTTCTCAACACTAACGGTTCTGATTTGATCTTGACTAGTCCACCTTGGTTTAACTTGACTCATTCTTTATCTGGAGTTTGTGCGACTGAAGGGATCTCAAAGTATCTGAATGTTTACCTTTACTTGGGTTAAATCATGAGATCAAGCGTCAGCCCTAGATCTTCATGCACATCAATGGCTCGTGCTGAATCTCCAAGTAAACTTGAATTGACTTGAGATTTACCTTGGTTAGATCTAGAGACTGCGAGATAAACTAAGTTGCTAAATCTCAGAATGAAAATAATAACCCTTGGTTTATCTGAAGACTCAGCGATAGTCACAGATTCTAATCCTTACTCAAACACATGTCTATATCTCAGTTCATCTCTCTTGATCGCTGAATGTATGTTGACTTTTTGAATTTATCTAGTGATCTGGTAACAATACTTGATCTTTTCTCTGATGAACGGTCCAGATCATTTCCGTGAAAACTCTAAACTAAACCTAACTTACTTTTGTTGACCATGGTTTAATCTGGATATTCAGTGACAATGCTGTCTCTGAGTCTTTAAATAGTTCTTTAACCCGTGAGTTTATTCTGAGATTATGTGCCAGCCATAGGATTGAAACATGATCAACGATCTACGCTGAATCTCAAAATCATCGTGTACTTGACTATTTCATTATGAGATCAAGCACTAGCCATTGATCTCAAACTTGATCTACAATCCTCACCAAGTGTTGGGACAATTCACTTAACCATAGGTGCATTTGGAGATTACGAGACCAAGGTAAAATGCAAACCCTGTCCTAACCATGGTTACATCACAATATTCAGAGATAAAGGTATCTCTGAATATCCCAATACTTTCCTTGACCATAGTTACATTTCCAGATCATGTGCAAGCCACACGATGAGATCTGCCTCCACGGTTAGCACTTAGTCGCTGAATAAAAATTTGAACTTGAACTTGATCTAGCGACTTAGCGCCAACCGCACAATTAGAACATGAAAGGAACTCGATCAATGGTGCATGTGTAATCTCAGATTGAAAAGGAATATTTGACCTTGGTTGGGAGATTAAGAGGTAAAGATAGGACTAAAGTAGACATGGAAAAAAAAGACACTTAATTTACACACAAAAGTAACTTAAAAACATAACAAGTCTTGAGAGGTTTAGGGTTTTGCATGAATTTGACGCAACACGACTTAGGGCTTTAGCCATAGGCCAGAAATAATTGCAAAGGAGAGGAAAGAAAGCTTGGAACCGTGCAAAATTTTGCAAGTGTGTTGCCCCATTTTTATTCTTCATATTTTTAGACAAAAATGGATGTATTGTGTGTTAGTAATGGTCTTAAAATCATTGTGTAAATCTTGAGTCTAGGTCTAGTTTTCCCCTTAGACTAGGAGGCCTTTATTGGGTTTTCCCAAATTAACTTCTCCTTTTGTAAGCCAGGGGTTTTTTTATCAAATTCATGTTATATATTGGGTAGGTTAAACTCCCGAATCTGATAAAGGTCACGGTTAAAATATCTCTAACATTGACTTTATGTGAATTTGAAATGTTTAGCCTTGATACTTCATTTTGGTATATTGGCAGAAAAACAATTTTTGCCTTCTCGCCGACGGGTTTTTACCTAGAAGGTAGTTTTCCACATAATACAAATCAGATGCACGAGAGACATTGAAATCCAAAATTTATGAAGAAATTAATGACTAGGTTGAAAGGTGAGTCTTCACAGGTGGAATAGTAGCATCTGGACTTGAAAGGATTCAAAATTTGCTTCTTGGCAGAAAATCAGTTCTGAACTTCTCCTCGGTGGAAAATAGACTCTCAAGGGCATTTTCCGCCAAAATGATATAAGTGACAAAAAAAAGCAAATGGCGACCTTGAGGAACATTGGTAAGGCCTAAGGCTATAACTGTGGTTATTGGTTTTAGTTGGGTTAGTAAAATGTGAATCTATGGTCCTTGGCGGAAAATTGATTTTCGGCCTTCTCCTCGGTGGATTTTCACCTATAGAGTGCATTTTTTGTAGATGACCAGTTAAAGAATATCAGCGATGTGGAAGTTAGAAATAAATGATTTGAAGTTAAAATGACTATTGCACTCAATAGGATTTTCTATAGGTAAAAGAAATGATCAAATGATGAAGGATTTAAAGTAAGAAGTCTCCCCGGCAGAAAATCATAATTTACCTTCTCCTTAGCAGGCTTTGACCCATGAAGGTAATTTTCCGCAAAATGACATAAGTAAAGTAACAGGTCATGGATGTTTTTGAAATATGTCGGTAAACCTTTACAAAGGAAATTGAAACCATTTGACTCTAGTATTTAATGAAAAATCTAAGATAAGCCTTATTGGTAGAAAAGAGGAAAATAGCTTCTCCATTACTCCAACTGGCGGGTTTTGACTTGTGAGGTGCATTTTCTGCCAAACCATTATACACAAGATATTTAAGGAAAATTCAATCCCACATGTGACTTAAGGCATAAAAGAAAGATATTAAAGCTGTCACATGTCATTGTAGCATTGTAAAAAGTCTAAAATTTCCCTTGGCGGATTTCTAAGTAAGGAGTACTCCAAAAGCATTTCTCGCCAAAGGAGAAGCAGAAAAGTAGTTTTCCGCTACTCCAAGAAAGTTACCATTACACTTACCCAAAGTGAAAAGATACTTTCTAACAAACCGTAGAGGTGAGGTAATAAATTCAAATAAATTTGTTTGCTTCATAACGGACATTTTCATATTTTTTAGTCTTTTTTTACTTGTGTGGTGCGGGAAGTAGGAAATTAACGGTAAAAATTATAAAAATCAAAGAAGTGTAGTAAATAAGAGTTACCATCTGTTTGTCAATTTGCCTAAATTAATCTCCAATTCTAGCTGCTTCTTACTTTCATACTGCTGAGATAAACTTTTGGTTCTCAATTCAAGTTGATCTAAACATGGTCACCAGATTCATGGGATTCGACGGGTTGAACGATATTACATCTGAATGGCACAAAATCACAATCACTTCTCTGAGGTTCTTCGACATGCAGAGCTTCCATAACTGGTTGAACACAGAAAGGATACACCCTATTACGGAGAAGTTGAAGGAGAGCGGGTTAGTTGAAGCTGCCAGCTTTCCTGTTACAGTTCAAGCCCAAGAGCTCATCCGTGAATGCATAGCATGTTACAATCCAGATACCAAGCATATCCTTTTTCCTAATGACACAGTGCTACTCTCTATTGACTGAGACTCTATCCAGAACTACTTCCGTATTCCAGAGCCTTCTGAATAATCAGAGATGACCTACAGCCGAGCGGTCACTGAGTATGGAGTAAATAAGATGACATGGAGGAAGGAGATGATGAAAACCTAGTTCTAAAATCCCAGGAGCGCCAAGGGAAAATTTCCTAAGACACTTTATGGCACGAAACTGAATCCAAAAATTATAGACATCCTAGTATTACTCCATAGGATAAGAGGTGAGAGAGATGCATTTAACTTTGTTGAGCATCATTTCTTTTTAGGCCAAGTGGTTTTCTCCCAACACAATTTTATTGATTGGGCTCACATGGTAAGCACAAATATTTCAAATGCCCTCAATAGAGATAAATACCAGAATGAGTTTTATATTTTTTCATTTTTATTGTATATCCTAGCCACAATTCAAATTTGGCCAGGGCTTCCTAGGCTAGAAGAGTTCCCAGATGATGTAAAAAGTTATGAATTCTTTCCCTGTTTACAATTGCATAACAGCTACGTTGAGTATATCAAGGTCAATGATGAATTTAAAATGAGATTATGCAGGGAGTTGCAAGGTTGCCCAAAAAGGAGATTTTATCTAGGAGCTATGCATTCATCAGCCAATATGGATGTTATTTTATCTAATTTGCAAATTTCTCATATATTTGTCTTGTAGGATTTGATGACTTCCCCTTGAAGCTGCCCAAGTATCCTGATGAAATAATCATGCTAGTTGAAGTAATGTGGCAAGAAATCAAAGTGAACCTGATATGTGCAGGCACAAAAAAGAAAGGCTATGAGTTCCCCATGACCATTGGAGCCTACAGTTGTGCATCCCGGTATGATGCAAAGAATGTTTTGGGTGCATTCTCAAAAACATTTCAATTGGAAACATACGACATCTTGAGACCCCAGTAGGACCTTGTAAACTATGCTAGAGATTACTTGTAGATAGGTCACACAATTCATCACATAGATGACATAGAAGACTATTGGGCCAACTGCAAGGATGATCTAGAAAGAAGGGAAAGATTTTATGTGAGGTTAACTGTTGAAAAAATCAAAAAGTTCAAAGTTAACATTGCAGTTGAAGGCATCAAAGATGATGGGAGGCATATGTATGATGGTACATACACAGATAATATTAAAACCCTCCCTATAAGCTCTAAGCCCATGCAAGGTCAAGCCATTGATGATTTGCACACCTTAATGGATGGAATCTACAAAAGAAAAGAGCAATGGGCCCAATGGATGATGGGAAAAAGGAAGAAGTTAGACAAGACGCCTCCTCCTCAACAAACTCCTATAGAAGTGACAGTGAACACTCCTGCAACAGCTTCAACGACTATCTCAACTGTGGCTAAGGGACTAGCTCAACTAGCAGGCGAAGGCGATGAACCTCCTGAGAAGATAGTCCCACTAGAAAAGACATGCGAAGATGGTTCGATTCCTGTCATTGGTTTGACAAAAGGAGTAGTTGTCACAAATCCGGTCAAGCCTACAACTGGGCCCATTAAGACTGTGGAAATAGAGCAACCAGCTCAAGCTAGCACTTTGGATGTGCAGGGTGACACCCCGATGCAAGACTCCCCGATTATAGTAGAGGTGGGTGAAGAAAGTTCCAGCACTTCGACGGCTGAATTAGATGAAGAGGAAAAAAAAAATTGGAGGTTACTCAGGCCACTAAGGTAGTCTCCTCTTCTCCAACTCCAGTAAATCCATTTTCCCCTAGACCGAAGTCTACTCCCCCGCTCATCAGGAAGTTGTTTATGGACAAATTGGTCTTTGCGACCAAAATTACCAGCACCGAGTCTTGGATCGAGAACACCCTAGAATGTAAAACAAAGAGGATCCAAGAAGGATCTCCCAACAAGGATACTCTTTCAAAATCCTTACAATCTAGTACCACCGTGAGCAAGGTGAAGAAAGCAAAGACATTTTCTACCTTAGGCTGAGATCCAGAAACTGGGAACTTCACCGTGGAGGTAGCAAAGCCTACAAAGGATGGCAGGTTTGAAGATTTGACTACTTCTAATTTTGAGCTACAATCATTTGATATGGGGTTAGCTCGTCATGATACCAAGGTGGATTGGTGGAAATAAACTAATGTAGTAATTGAAGAGGATCTTAAGGAGCTTAAGGCTGCTAAAGTGCGACTCAAAGAAGAAGTGAATGAATTGACTAATTTTATCAAGTAGTTGGTTACTCCAATTACAAGCATTCCTAGCTCCCAAACCACTTTTGACCCCAATAATGCAAAGAATCAAGCCATCATCGCCAAGTAGCAAGAAGACAGACATGTTAGTCAAGTCGACAAAAAGTGGATTGAGAGACTCAAATCTGAAGGGCTCGTAGTTGTTGAACAACTCGGTAATGCTATCCTAAAGCTGGGAAAGGAGAGAAACAATGTTTATAAGAACTTACAGACTCTCACATCAGAAAGGGTGAAGTGTGAAGATTGCATAGTGATGCTGCACATGGTAGTCAAAATGAAAGCTAAAGAGGAAACAAAGGCCAAAATCTTGCAGAAGGGAGATGAATCCTTAATTGAATGGCTTCAAAGCCTGCAATTTCAACCCAAGATGATCATCCAAGCTAAAGGAGGGTTACAACAACAAAAGCCAAAATAAAAGAAGAATACGACAAAGATTTTGGACTTCATAAAGGTCTTCACATAGAGTCACAAACAATTTTCCAAGGAAAAGAATTGATCAGAGTGGTTAACATGCAAAAATATCTACCCAATTATGTAGATAAGATTGTAGAGTGGTCTTCCTGTCACTTGGATAAAGTACCGGATCTCGAATAGTTGAGCGGGTGCATATATAAAGCTATGGAGGAATTGAAAGATTAGGTAGATGTTGTTAACAATTTGGCCAAAGATCATTCCCGATGGCTCGTTAGATATACTAATGTCTATATTAATAGATATGAGGAGCTTGTTCCAATCATCATAGCTGTTACCACCTATAAGGAAAAATTAGATAAGGGGAAGAAAACATAGACATAAATATATTCTCCCCTTATACTAAATTTTGATAGATTTTGTAATCGATAAATGTTCACTTATCATTTATCATTTTTGGTTAGAGAGGTTGAACTGTTTTGGTTACATATTTTGTAATGGTCAAGCTCTGAAATCTATATGTACTCTTTTGAAAATCAACAAAAAAGGTTGGCTAAATTTTGGCGTAAAGAAATTCATTTTTGTTGAGTCAAAATTGTTTATGTTTGAATGCCAATGTTTTAACTGTTCCATTGAAATTATCTTTCTCTTAATTTGAACATTCCTTTATATTGGATTTTCAGTTCATGATCAAACCAGAGTGTTGCATTAAGATTTAAAACAATTAATCGAGGGAAAATATGTGTTATTCAAAATCATGAGAGATGTTCTTGTGAAGTGTCTAGAATTAGATTGAATCATCATTGTTGTGTCATCGTTGATCTTTCAGTTTTGCATTTGTATCATCATTATCTACCATTGCATTACCATTTTTAGGAACTTATATGATTTATAAGGTCCTGAGATTGGCTAGATTTAGAGTTGAATCTATTCTCCTAAGCTAGTTCCTGTCTAGGACTAGCTTGGATTACCTCTTCTGTTCTTGGGTCAAGAACACACCCCCATTAGATTAGGAAAGAAAGAAATTCATTGAAGATCAATCACTTAAGGGAGCTGTACCTGAAAATTCAAAGGGAAATCAATTATTCGGTTACATTTCCCAACTGTTGTATTCAATTATTTCTTTAATATTTGGGCATTTAAGAGTTAAAGTGAAAAAGGACAATCTGTTCACCAAGATATTTTTGGCGACTCTGTTGGGGAGTGAAATAGTCGCTAGACCAAAAGCAATATCATGAGGAAAGATGGTGCTTCCCCATGAGAATATGATTCCTGTGTTTCAGCCAAACCTTGGATTCCAAGACGATCAAGAGGATATCAGTTCCTTGCTGAATACTTTTGCTTGGAGATACAGAAGAAACACTGAGCATTATAGAAATGCCAGCCAAGTGCTTGAACAAGAAGAGGAAAGAACAGAAGCACTTGAAAGAGAAATCCAAAGGAGAAATTTAAGAAGGGCACAACGCTGAGCAGAGCATGAAGCTAGAATGCAAAATTAGTTGAAACCCTAGAGTCTAAAAGATTTATTAGAAGTGTAAAGAAAGAAGGTGGTACAGATCCAGTCTTTGAGAGAATTGTAGAGATTGATTTTGATCTACTTGAAGTACCTCACCAAAAGAACAAAGACGCTAAGAGAAAAAGCAAACTTCCTTCACCTCCCAAATAATCAACCCCCTTGTCTACTACTTGTCAAGTGCTAACCTTGCATGGAGTGGTTGCTCCTCTTATTGTAAACCTAACACCTTATCTACCTTAGGTAGTTATGGAAGTTCCTTGGGCCGTCGCAGTTGGTCTGCTGCAGCTAGCACCATATAACCCATTTTCCATAGGGTCGAGGAAGAACTTTCCCAAATTCTCTAGAGATGGGAAAGTATCTACAGATGAGCACATTGCTTCTTTCTTTGCATTAATTAATATCTCAACAACACATGAAGAGGATGTTCCAGTTAGGTTATTTATTGAGACTTTTGTTGAGGGTGCAGTAGATTTGTTTCATCACTTGCCTAATTCTTCCATTACAGATTAGGCTTCTATGAGAATGAATTTTGAAAGAAGATTTAAAACTGCCAAAGATGAGCATGCTTTGTTGACATAGTTGAATTCTATAAAAAAGGAGCCTTCTATAAGCATGCGGGATTTTGTTGCTAAATTTAACAAGCTTGTTAACCGTATCCCAGTAGCTAACCAACCCACTGCAGGTAATTTGAAGACATTTTTCATAAGTTCTATGCCACTTGATATCATCTATGACTTAAGAAGGGTAAACCCAGCCAATTTGGATATTGCACAGAGAACTGCTGTAGAGTTAGACGACCACATGATCTTGGCAGGGAAGTGGAAATGAGAAATACAAACTAGGGCTAGTACTAGCAATACCACATCATCAGATGAGATGATCCAAAAATTATCCAATGAGTTCATCACCTTCAAGAGACAACTTCCCAGATTTAACAATCCTTACCAGCAAAATTTTCAAGACCAACATGGAAGAAATAATGACGTGAGAAATACTGATGGAAAAACATTACAATTGCCTTCTCTGCAATAGAGGCTATCCATAGAAGCTCCTCCCAAAAGAGGAAACATGTGTGTGTTTCACCTAACAACAGGTCATGATGGAGAAAGTTTCCCTGACGTAGCTCGTGCCTGACAGATGCATCAAACAGATGAATGGAATGTTGGAGTATCTAGAGATGAACTAGATTCATGCTCATATGGTGACTCTGGAAACTTATTTTTAGAGTATGAATCAGATTTAGAGAAAGATGCGGCATGTTATTCTACCATAGATGGGACGTCTTACGTAGTATTGACTCGATGTTAGAAAGAAAAAGTCCCTACTTCCACACCTCCACCAAAAAATAATGAGGCATCTGCTTCTTTCTCTAAAGATGTCAACCAAGGAGTGAAGGTTCTGCAACCGGGTAAGGAACACAATTCTTTTGACATTATTCAATTCTGTAAAGATTCTAGAATTCAGATTTCCCCTATAGACTACCTTAAGTCTAACCCTATAGAGTTGCAAAAGCTAGTGGACTATTGTAAAGGAGGGAACTAGAGTTTAAACCAAAATGTTATGACTTCAATAGAAAATAAGTCTATATTGACAGGTCCAATTGAGCAGGGATAGTCATCTATTTTGGCTACCTTCCTAGGTCAAAAGACTAACCCATTCTATGTGTCATTGTATATTGATGGTTATAAGTTAAGTAATTGTATAATAGAATCTGGTGCCTCAGACAATGTGATGCCATCAACTGTAGCAAAGGATTTAGGTCTCACCCTCACTAAAGCCCATGGTAGATGTTACTCCATGGATGCTAAATAGGTCCCCTTGGTTGAGTAAATCAAAGATGCTCAAGTGGATTTAGCAACACACCCTGAGAAGAAAATGTTATTAACCATCTTGGTTGTTGATATACCTGCTAGTTACGGTTTTTTGTTAAGAAGGATATTTTTCAAGGATCTAGGAGGAGAAATAAAGCTAGATTGGTCTCAGGCTTTGATCCCAGTAGGTAACAAAAAGATAAAGTTGGTTCTTGAAGAGAAAGAAAAGTTCATAGTACTAAAATATGATGACCCCAAAGCCCAATTTCAGTACTAGGAATTAGAATTTGGCAACTACATGTTGTTTATAGATAATCATGATGAACTCGAACCTAAAGAGAAAGAAAATCAGTCCTCCGCTGAAGGAATGACACCATTGATTTGGAATCTTGAGTTTGACGGTAGCTGTGCATCATCAGGATCTGGTGTAGGTGTAGTTCTAATATCTCTAGATGGGGAATGTGAGCCCACAACTTACAAATTGGAGTTTGGGAACACCAATAACATAGCTTATTATGAAGCCCTACTGCTAGGAATTATTGTTGTGAAGGAAAAAGGTGTGAAAATCCTAAGAGCTCAGGGTGATGCTGAGTTAATTGTGCACCAAGTTAAAAATCAATACTTTATGAAGAACCATAGATTAAAAAACTACAAGAAAAGAGTATGGGATGAAATTGAAGCCTTAGACGCCTTCTTTATTGAGTCCATGCCAAGAAAATTGAATTCGAAGGCAGACTCTTTAGTGGTATCAACCTCATTACTCCTCCCTCACCCAGATTTGAAAGATAAGAAGTATCAAATATAGGTTGTGTATAGACCCTCTGTACCTGACAATGTGGAGGATTGGAAGGTGTTTGAGGATGACAAGAATCTTCTTCTCTTTTTAGAAAGTGATGGTGACTTTCATAATGATGCTCTTGGTAGTCATAAAGGAAATTGTCATGAAAAATAGAAGAAAGATAAGTTAGGGATCATCTAGCTGCAAGGTAATATAATCCCTCCTCACCTGGTCACACTTGAAATTTTTTTTAATAGGAATGATACCTTTGTTAAAAAGAAGAGGACTGAGAGAGGTCCTACTACTGGTGAATATGAGGGAATAAACATCGAAAGTGAGAAAAAACCTAAGATGATCAACATTGGGAAATGTTGTACTGAGGAAGAGAGGGAAGAAGCTAGAAAACTCTTCCTAGAGTACCAGTATGTCTTCGCATGGAGTTATAAAGAATTAAAGAGCTTTATGGATGGGAAATTCAAACATCAAATTCCCTTAAAACCCGATGTTGCTACATTCAAGAAAAAACAAAGGAATTACAACCCCAAGGTTGTTGATGCTATATTAAGGGAAGTTGATAAAATGCTTAAGGCTAGGATCATATACCCTATCCATCATTCCACCTAGGTAGCAAATATAGTGCCTGTGAGAAATAAAATGGGCAAATAAGAATCTACGTTGACTTTAGAAACCTTAACCAGTCTTCCTTGAAGGATAACTATGCTCTTCCCAACATGGACCACCTATTTCAGACCGTGGCTAGAGCTAAGATGATGTCCATGTTGGATGGCTTCTCAGGGTACAATCAGATAGAGGTGGAGAAAGCAGATCAACACAAAATGACCTTCACTACTCCATGGGGCACGCTCGCTTATTACAGGATGCCATTTAGATTAATCAATTCTGGGGGTACCTTTCAGAGAGGTATGAATCTTTCCTTTGGTTATATGAAAAATAAAATAATCGGTATTTATCTAGATGATCTTATAGTGTTTTCTTGAAGAAGGGTAGATCACATGAAGGATTTGAGGAGAGTGTTACAAAGGTGTAGAGAACACAGGATCTCTTTGAATCCCAAGAAGTCAGTCTTCTGTGTGACTGAAGGGAAATTAATGGGTCACATTGTTTCCCAAGAAGGTATACGAATTGACCCAGAACAAGTTAGAGCAATCCAGAAACTAAGCCTACCTATAAATAAGACTGGAATAAAATCTTTTTTCGATCAGGTAAATTTTCTCAGGAGGTTTGTCCCAGATTTTTCAGAAATTACTAAATCTATAGTAGATATGATGAAAGGG
This sequence comes from Thuja plicata, assembly GCA_018584345.1. Taxonomy (NCBI): domain Eukaryota; kingdom Viridiplantae; phylum Streptophyta; class Pinopsida; order Cupressales; family Cupressaceae; genus Thuja; species Thuja plicata. The sequence continues at coordinate 979,434 of MU226509.1, forward strand.
AATTTGAATTTTAAGTGGAATGACCTTGCAAAAGAAGCTTTCAAGAATATTAAGAATTCCATAGCCAATGCCCTAGTTTTATGCCATCCGGATTACATGAAGGATTTCATAATTTATTGTTACTCCTCTAAGCATACCTTGTCAGTTAATCTCATGTAGGAAAACAAGGAAGGATTTCAAGATCCTATTGCTTTTATGAGAACGCCACTAAAAAATCATGAGTTGAAATATTCTCAGACTGAGAAACATGCTTTCGCTGTGGTAAAGGCTTTAAAGAATTCCAGATTCTATATTTTTCACTCTCACTCCTTTGTATATGTGCGTGATATTGTAGTAAAAAGTGTATTGACTCAACCAGACATGGGATGTAATAATAGATGAGCATGGGTGGCTAAGACACAAGAATATGACATAGAGATCAAACCCACCAAATTGGTGAGAGGAAATTCACTGTGCAAAGTAATGGCAGAAAACCATGTGGATGAAGCTCCTGAAGCAAAAAAATTGGTCTTAGCGGTGAGTATGCAAGACCCTTGGTTTGAAAATATTGTATATTTTATGATGTATGGTGAGTGCCCTGAAGGATTGAGTGTGAAACAAAGAAGAGATTTTAAGCTGAAGGATTCCAAATATGTTATTTGGGAAGACAGGTTGTATAAGAGGTTGATAGATGGGACTTTCTTCAAGTGTGTTGACAAAAAATAGAAGGAGAAATTGTTGAAGGTGTTTCACGATGAAGCTTGAGGGGGACATTTTTCTTCATTGGTTACTGCGTTCAAGATGTTAAGACAGTGCTATTATTGGCCAGGAATGTTCAGGGATGCCTATCATTGGGTGGAAAGATGTGAGAAGTGCAAAATGTTTACTAGAAAGCCACATCTAGCATCACTTCCCCTTAGATTGGTAATAATTGAGGGTCCCTTATAGCAGTGGGGTCTTGACTTTATTGGCCCTATAAATCCCACATCCAGTGTAGGCCATACCTATATAATCACCATGACAAACTACTTCACAAAGTGGGTGGAGGCAAAAGGAACTAAGAAAACTACTTCCGAAGTGGTATGCGAGTTTATTAAGGAAAACATCCTGGTAAGGTTTGGTGTACTTGTCAAATTAGTAATGGATAATGCCACATATTGTTCTTCTTTGGAGATTACTAATTTTTTTTTTTAAGTATGGCATTACAATCAGCCACTCATCCGACTATTTACCACAAGGAAATGGTCAAGATGAGTCCAGTAAAAAGAACTTGGTGAATATTGTGAAGAAACTTGTAGCAGATAACCAAAGAACCTGTCACAAGAAAGCCATGAGGCACTCTGGGCTGATAGGGTGACTCCCAAAAGAGCTATTGGCATTTTCCCTTTGAACTTGTCTATGGAGTTGAAGTCGGTCTCCTACTGTCGTTGGAGCTGGCTACTTGCAAGTTGAGAACAATAGTAGAAGATGGTATATATAAAGATGGTTTAGAAAAGAGAATCGTGTAATTAAACAAGCTCGAAGAAGAAAGGGAGAAAATGGTAGATCACATCACACAACATAAAATGCGTGTGAAGAATTTGTTTGATAAAAAAAGCAGACCCCGTAAATTTATGGAGGGAGATACAGTGCTACTATGGGACAAACACAGGGCACCTAAGGGCATGCATGGAAAATTTGAGACATTGTGGAAAGGACCCTTCAAGATTTATCAAGATTTTGAGAATAATTCTTTCAAGATAACTTATCTGGATGGTGAGCCACTACCCTTGACATACAATGGTCAGAACTTGAAGTTGTACCAGATCTGAATCGAAAATAGGTAACCCCTATATTGTATATAGTTACATTTTCTTCCTGCTTTTGTTTTCCTTAGATAGGTTTCCTTTCTTTGTTTTCCTTTCCGTGTTTTTCCTTAGTTTTGATGGGTAGCCACCTTTTTATGAGATTTTCAAAGCTAGAGACTTGCATTTCTTGCTTGGACATGTGAATGTCCAAGTCCCTAGATAGAGCCAGTTGTTGCCCCATTTTTTTCTTCATATTTTTAGACAAAAATGGATGTATTATGTGTTAGTAACAGTCTTAAAATCATTGTGTAAATCTTGAGTCTAGGTCTAATTTTCCCCTTAGGCTAGGAGGCCTTTATTGGGTTTTCCCAAATTAGCTTCTTCTTTTGTAAGCTAGGGGTTTTTTATCAAATTCATTTTATATATTGGGTAGGTTAAACTCTGAAATCCGATAAAGGTCACGGTTTGAATATCTCTAAGATTGAATCTATGTGAATTTGAAATGTTTAGCCTTGATACTTCATTTTGGTATATTGGCGGAAAAATATTTTTCGCCTTCTCCCCGACGGGTTTTTACCCAGAAGGTAGTTTTCCACATAATACAAATTGGATGCACGGGAGACACTGAAATCCAAAATTTATGAAGAAATTGATGACTAGGTTCAAAGGTGAGTCTTCATAAGTGGAATAGAAGCATCTAGACTTGAAGGATTCAAAATTTTCTTCTTGGCAGAAAATCAGTTCTGAACTTCTCCTCGGCGGAAAAAAGACTCTCAAGGGCATTTTCTGCCAAAATGATTTAAGTGACAAAAAAAGAAAATGGTGACCTTGAGGAACATTGTTAAGGCCTAAGGATATAACGAGGGTTATTGGTTTCAGTTGGGTCAGTAAAATGTGAATCTATGGCCCTTGGCGGAAAATTGATTTTCGGCCTTCTCCTCAGTGAATTTTCACCTGTAGAGTGCATTTTTCGTAGATGACAAGTTAAAGAATATCAGCAGTTGGTGGAAGTTAGAAATAGATGATTTGAAGTTAAAATGACTATTGCACTCAAGAGGAATTTCTACAGGTAAAAGAAATGATCAAATGATGAAGGATTTAAAGTAAGAAGTCTCCCCTGCGGAAAATCATAATTTACCTTCTCCTCAGCAGGCTTTGACCCATGAAGGTAATTTTCTGCAAAATAACATTAGTAAAGTAACAAGTCATGGATGTTTTTGAAATATGTTGGTAAACCTTTACAAAGGAAATTGAAATGATTTGAATCTAATATTTAATGAAAAATCTAAGATAAAGGCTTATTGGCAGAAAAGCGGAAAATAACTTCTCCATTACTCCAACATGCGGGTTTTGACTTGCGGGGTGCATTTTCCCCACAATAATTATACACAAGATCTTTAAGGAAAATGCAATCCCACATGTGACTTAAGGCATAAAAGAAAGATATTAAAGCTGTCACATGTCATTGTAGCATTGTAAAAAGGCTAAAATTTCCCTTGGCGGATTTGTGAGTAAGGAGTACTCCAAAAGCATTTCTCTACCAAAGGAGAAGCGGAAAAGTAATTTTCTGCTGCTCCCAAAAAGTTACCATTACACTTACCCAAACTAAAAAGATATTTTCTAACGGCCCATAGAGGTGAGGTAATAAACTCAAATAAAGCCATTTGCTTCATAACAGACATTTTCATATCGTTTAGTCTTTTTTTACTCTTGTGGCATGGGAAGGAGGAAATTAATGGTAAAAAGTCCAAAGTTTATAGAAATCGAAGAAGTGTAGTAAACAAGAGTTACAATCTGTTTGGTTATTTTGCTGAATTAATCTCTCATTCTAGCTACTTCTTTCTTTCATACCGCTGAGATAAAATTTTGGTTCTCGATTCAAGTTGATCTAAACATGGCCACCAGATTCATGGGATTCAACAGGTTGAATGGTATTACATATGAATGGCACAAAATCATAGATACTTCTCTAAGGTTCTTCGACATGCAAAGCTTCTAGAATAGATTGAACATAGAAAGGACACACCCTATTACAGAGAATTTGAAGGAGAGCGGGTTAGTTAAAGTTGCCAACTTTTTTGTTTTAGTTCAAGCCCAAGAGCTCATCCATGAATGCATAGCCCATTACAATCCAGATACCAAGCAGATCCTTTTTCCCAATGACACAGTGCTACTCTCTATTGACCAAGACTCTATCCAGAACTGCCTCCGTATTCTAGAGGAAGTTGAATATTCGGAGATGACCTACAGCCGAGGGGTCACTGAGTTGTTAATCTCTAAGTTCTGTTGATGATTAGTGACCAACACTTAGTCATTTCAATTAGGTAGTTTTAGTTGGCTATCACTGTGGCCAAATTAAAACTATGCAAGGCTGAGCAACATTGCTGAGCAATTTTCAGTTTGCCTAGTTACATTGCTAAGCTGAGTTACATTGCCGAGCCGAGACACAGAGATGTTAAGTGCTGAGCAAAAAACAAGTCAAGTGCCAAGCATAACAGTTTTTGTATACATGTCTGGAATGATACAAACTTTGAGGATAAGTGATCTAGCCAACTTGTATAAGCTTTTTGGGCCGACTTATGTATGCATTTAATTATTTTATCCTATGCATGACCTATTGTAAACATTAATTGTTATACCATCAAGGTATGGGTATTAGATCTTGATTGTTGATCTAGATCTCGCTATCAGATTTGAACAGGTATATTAGATTGCTTCTAAACCCTATTTTGTATGTGTAAGGAGAGAGTAGACGAATTGTCTAGTGACTGCATTTTGAAGTGAAATGCACAGAGGGTTATTTTGTTAAGAAGCAGAGATCAAGCAAAGTAACAACATAGTGAACAAAAGAGTAAAATTATATCAGATTATGAGATCTTAGAAGGTACTTGAAAGAGGAGATCCATCATCAGCATCAGAGTGCATAATGAGGGATCAATACTTGAGACATTCTAACCATTGTATCAAGTGAAAATCTCTTAACAGAGTGGTTCTAGCAGACCTTTCTTTATCTCCTAACAGAGTGCTTACTTCATTGTAAGTTGAAATCCTTTCACAGGGTAGATTTTAATGATCTTAAGCTCTTAACCGGGTAGACCTTTAACAAGGTAGATTACATTTTGTAATCAACATTTGTAACCTTAACAGGTACACTTTATTACTGCAGTAGTGGAGAATTTTGTGGGTGTCATCCCCACCCTAGTTTTACCTATTTGGGTTT
>MU226509.1:999297-1020090 GCA_018584345.1 Thuja plicata
CTTTTATTTAAATAATCTTTGCTTATTTGTCTCAAATGGAGAATGAAGAGACAACTGTTTCTTTTCAAGAAACTCTTCATCCTCTTTCCTTGGGTTTCTATAAATTGGACCTCTTTTCTTCATTAAAAAGGACTTTTGTTTTGAGCATCATTACTATAGGCAAATTTAGCTTTGATTTCATGCTTTTAGCTTACTTTGTTGCATAATTAGTATAATTTTCATTGGAATTGAACATTGTTTAGCTTTCATTTATGATCTATTTGTAAAGGCTAACAATTCAATCTCATGCTTTAAAGCTTTGTAGATTCATTTACTAATCCAATTCTAGCTTAAAAAGCATTTCTTTCAGAGATTACAAGCATTTTCCTTTCTAGATTAGAAGCATTCAATTTCTTAGATTAATTGCACTTTCGTTTCCATAGCCAGTTGCAAATTCATTCTAGACTAAAGGCAATTCATCTTCATAGCTTAATCATGTCTTAATTCATAGATTAAAAGAGCATTTTCTCATAAATAGATGCATATTTCTCATAGATAATGGCTTTCTTCTCTTTACTTGCACTATTAAATCCTCCATGTTAGCAATGGTCAGGTTGTTGGCTCTCATTCTGAGGGTACACTTCAACAATCACATCTAATTAGGAGGCAATAGGTCGCTTCAATCGCGTTTGCAGTTTTAACAATTCATGTTTGTTTTTGTGAAATTCATCGATTGTGTAAGGACTATGTTGTGTTTGTGTTGAATTAAGAGGTCCACATTCAGCATACAACAAACCCCACCAGCAATCAGTGACAAAAACAAGGGGGAAGTTGGTAAGGAAGTATGAAAGGATACAGTATGATACATCAGTACAGTATAGGTACACTTTTATATAATTTTTGAAGGCATGTAAACTTTTTGTATGAATTATTCCAAGTATATTCCTAGGGGGAGTACTTAGTGTACTTAGGCAATATTTTGATGAAATGAACGGGAGTAATGATAAGTATTTTTGCCACTAATATCAAAGGGGGAGATTGTTAATCTCTAAGTTTTGTTGATGATTAGTGACCAACACTTAGTCATTTTAATTAGGCAGTTTTAGTTGGCTATCACTATGGCTGAGTTAAAACTATGCAAGGCTGAGCAACATTACCGAGCAATTTTTAGTTTTCCTAGTTACATTGCCAAGCCGAGTTACATTGCCAAGCCGAGACACAGAGATGTTAAGTGCCAAGCGACAGACAAGTCAAGTGTTGAGCAGAACAGTTTTTGTATACATGTCTGGAATGATACAAACTTTGAGGATAAGTGATCTAGCCGACTTGTATAAGATTTTTGGGCTGACTTATGTATGCATTTAATATTCTTCTACAGATTTATTTATGCATTTAATTGTTTTATCCTATGCATGACCTATTGTAAACATTAATTGTTATACCATCAGGGTATGGGTATTAGATCTTGATCGTTGATCTAGATCTCGCTATCAGATTTGAACAGGTATATTAGATTGCTTCTAAACCCTATTTTTTATGTGTAAGGAGAGAGTAGACAAATTGTCTAGTGACTTAATTTTGAAGTGAAATGCACATAGGGTTATTTTGTTAAGAAGCAGAGATCAAGCAGAGTAACAACATAGTGAACAACAGAGTAAAGTTATATCAGATTATGAGATCTTAGAAGGTACTGGAAAGAGAAGATCCATCATCAGCATCAAAGTGCATAATGAAGGATCAATACTTGAGACATTCTAACCATTGTATCAAGTGAAAATCTCTTAATAGAGTGGTTCTAGCAAACCTTTCTTTATCTCCTAACATAGTGCTTACTTCATTGTAAGTTGAAATCCTTTCACAGGGTAGATTGTAATGATCTTAAGCTCTTAAGCAGGCAGACCTTTAGCAGGGTAGATTACATTTTGTAATCAACATTTGTAACCTTAACAGGTGCACTTTATTACTGCAGTAGTGGAGAATTTTGTGGGTGTCATGCCCACCCCAGTTTTACCTATTTGGGTTTCTGGGTTAGCAAGTTATTGTGTTATTTGTTATTTATTTCATTGTGTGGATGCTATCTAAGATTACATTAGATTCATATATGTATGAATGTGGATCAGTTTGTTTTAAGTGTTTAAATTTGAAGATCTAATTCACCCCCCCCACTCTCAGTATCTTGCTTTCCCATTATTGTATTGAGTATGGAGTAAATAAGATGACATGGAGGAAGGAGATGATGAAAACCTGGTTCCAGAAGGCCAGGAGCGCCAAGGGAAAATTTCCTAAAAAAATTTATGGCACGAACCTTAAGCCAGAAATTATAGACATCCTGGTATTACTCCACATTTCTTTTTAGTCCAAGTGATTTTCTCATAGCACAATTTTATTGATTGGGCTCACATGGTAAGTGAAAATGTTTCAAATGCCCTCAATAGAGCTAAATACCAGAATGAGTTTTATATGTCTTCAGTTTTATTGTATATCCTAGCTACAATTCAAATTTGGCCAGGGCTTCCTAGGCTGGAAGAGTTCTTAGATGATGTAAAAAGTTATGAATTATTTCCCTATTTACAATTACATAATAGCTACGTTGAGTATATCAAGGTCAATGATGCATTTACAATGAGATTATATAGGGAGTTGCAAGGTTTCCCAGAAAAGAGATTTTATCTAGGAGCTATGGCATTCATCAGCCAATATGGGTGTTAATTTATCCAATTTGCAAATTTCTCATATATTCATCTTGCAATATTTGATGACTTCCCCTTGAAGCTGCCAAGGTATCCCGGTGACATGATCATGCTAGTTGAAGTAATGAGGAAAGCAATCCAAGTGAACCTAATCTGTGCAGGTGTCAAAAAGAAAGGCTACAAGTTCCCCATGACCATTGGAGCCTACAGATGTGCATCCCACTCTGATGCAAAGAATGTTTTGAGTGCATTCTCGAAAAAGTTTCAATTGGAAACATACGATGTCTTGAGACCCCAGTACAACCCTATAAACTATGCTAGAGATTACTTGCAGATGGGTCACACAATTCATCACACAGATTACATAGAAGACTATTGGGCCAATTGCAAGGATGATCTAGAAAGCAGAGAAAGATTTTATGTGATGTTAAATGTTGAATAAATCAAAAAGTTCAAAGTTAACATTGCATTTGAAGGAATCAAAGATGATGGGAGGCATATGTATTATGATACATACACAGAGAAGGTTAAAACCCTCCCTATAAGCTCTGAGCCCATGCAAGGTCAAGTCATTGATGATTTGCAGACCTTAATGGATAGAATCTACAAAAGAATAGAGAAATGGGCCCAATGGATGATGGGCAGAAGGAAGAAGTCAGACAAGACGCCTCCTCCTCAAAAAACTCCTGCAACAGTGATAGTGAACACTCCTGCAATAGCTTTATTGACTATCCCAACCGTGGCTAAGGGACTAGCTCAACCAGCGGGTGGAGGTGATGAACCTCCTGAAAAGGAAGTCCCACTAGAAAAGACATGCAGAGATGGCTCAGTTCCTATCATTGGTTTGAGAAAAGGAATAGTTGCCACAGATCCAGTCAAGCCTATAGCTAAGCCCATTAAGACTATAGAAATAGAGCAACCAACTCAAGCTAGCAATTTGGATGTGCAGGGTTACACCCCGATGCAAGAATCCACGATTATAGTAGGGGTGGTGGGTGAAGAAAGTTCCAACACTTCAGCTATTGAATCAAATGAAGAGGCCAAAAAGAAACTAGAGGTTACTCAAGCCACTAAGGTAGTCTCCTCTTCTCCAACTCCAGTAAATCCATTTGCCCCCAGACCAAAGTCTACTCCCCGGTCATCAGGAAGTTGTTTATGGATGAATTGGTCTCTACGACCAAAATTACCAGTGCCAAGTCTTGGATCGAGAACACCCTAGAGCGCAAAAGAAAGAGGCCAAAGAAGGACCTCCCAACAAGGATACTCTTTTGTAGGCCTTACAATCTACCACCACGAGCAAGGTGAAGAAAGAAAAGATGCTGTCTACCTTCGATCAAGATCCAGAAACCAGGCACTTCACCGTGGAGGTAGCAAAGTCTATAAAGGAAGGTAGGTTTGAAGATTTGTCTGCTTCTGATTTTGAGCTAAAATCATTTGATATGGGGTTAGCTCGTCATGATACCAAGGTGGATTGGTGGAAATCAACTAATGTAGTAATTGAAGAGGAGCTTGAGGAGCTTAAGGTTGCTAAAGTGCAACTCAAAGAAGAAGTCAATGAATTTGTTAATTTTATCAAGTAGTTGGTTACTCCAATTACAAGCATTCCTAGCTCCCAAACCACTTTCAACCCCAATACTACAAAGAATCAAGACATCATCGCCAAGTTGCAAGAAGACAGACACTTTGGGGAAGTCAGAAAAAAGTGGATTGAGAGACTCAAATCTGAAGGGCTCGTAGCTGTTGAACAACTGGGTAATGATATCCTAAACCTGGAAAAGGAGAGACAATGTTTATAAGAACTTACAGAGTCTCACATCTAAAAGGGTGAAGTGTGAAGAATGCATAGTGATGTTGCACATGGTAGTCAAAATGAAAGCTAAAGAGGCAATAAAGGCCAAGATATTGTAGAAGGGAGATGAACCCTTAATCGAAAGGATTCAAAGCCTACAATTTCAAGTCGAGATGATCATCCAAGATAAAGGAGGGTTACATCAAACAGAAGCCAAAATCAAAGAAGAACATGACAAAGATTGTAGACTTCTCAAAGGTATTCACATAGAGTCATAGACAAGTGGCTAAGGAAAAGAACTAATCGGAGTGGTTAACATGCAAAAATATTTCTCCAATTATGTAGATAAGGTGGTAGAGCAGTCTTCCTATCACCTAGATAAAGTACCAGATCTCCAAGAGTTGAGTGGATGCATATATAAAGCTTTGGAGGAATTTAAAGATCGGGTAGATGTTGTTAAGAATTTGGCCAAAGATCATTCCCGATGGCTCGTCAGATATACTAATGTCCATATTAATAGATATGAGGAGCTTTTTCCAATCATCATAATTGTTACTACCTATAAGGAAAAATTAGATAAGGGGAAGAAAACAGAGACATAAATATATTCTCCCCTTATACTAAATTTTGATAGATTTTGTAATCGATAAATGGTCACTTATCATTTATCATTTTTGGTTAGAGAGGTTGAACCATTTTGGTTACATATTTTGTAATGGTCAAGCTCTGAAATCTATATGTACTCTTTTGAAAATCAATAAGAAAGGTCGGCTAAATTTTGGCGTAAAGAACTTCATTTTTGATGAGTTAAAATTGTTTATGTTTGAATGCCAATGTTTTAACTGTTCCGTTGAAACTATCTTTTTGTTAATTTGAACATTTCTTTATATTGGATTTTCTGTTCATGATCAAACCAAAGTGTTGTATTAAGATTTAATACAATTAATCGAGGGAAAATCTTAGTGCTATTCAAAATCGTGAGAGATTCTCTTGTGAAGTGTTTAGAATTAGATTGAATCGTCATTTTTGTGTTATCATTGATCTTTCAGTTTCGCATTTGTATCATCATTATCTACCATTGCATTAACATTTTGAGGAACTTATATGATTGATAAGGTCTTGAGATTGACTAGATTTAGAGTTGAATCTATTTGCCTGAGCTAGTTCCTGGCTAGGCCTAGCTTGGATTACCTCTTCTGTTCTCAGGTCAAGAACACACCCCATTAGATTAGGAAAGAACAAAATTCATTGAAGATCAATCACTTAAGGGAGCTATACCTACAAATTCAAAGGGAAATCAGTTATTTAGTTACATTTCCCAACTATTGTATTCTATTATTTCTTTAATATTTGTGCATTTAAGAGTTAAAGTGAAAAAGAACAATCTGTTTACCAAAAAATTCCTAATAGTTGCTCCATCTAGGGATGTATGCCTCTTGCATGCATAGAAATTATTCAAGATTTGTGGGATAAGTAGACCACCTACAAAACATAAACCTAACCTAAAACAAGAAAAAACAAAAATAATATATACAAACTTGTAGCAGAAAAGAACTAAGCTCTGCCACTTATTTATTGATCTGAAGGAGTCAAATCAATCCTGACGGTCTGCGACCATCACTAATTTTTTGATCTAGTTTTCCCCTATCATAGACAAAATTTTCTGCTCCCTGATCTAGAAACAAATTGAAACAACCAACTCCATATTTCTTATCTGATATAGTATTAGGTACCATTTTATCATCATAAATAAAATTATCACATTCAACATTTGAGCCTAGTTGGGAATCAGACAAGTTTGGAAAATGTAAAATATGTGGCATTTGCATGTTGCATTCATGAGATAAAAATAAATCTATCCCAATGCAATTTTGATTAGTATTAAAAGTAATGCCACACTTTTTAGTATCATCATCCAGCTGAGGAAAAAATTCATACTCTTCCATGTAGCTAGAGTCATTATTGGATCTATTCATATCAATAGGTTGCATGTCAAAACAAAAATCATCATACTGAACTTCATGCAAACATTGAGGACACTCATCATTTGGGACATGATCTAGCCCACTCTCCAAAGGAGAGGAGACAACCATATGAGAAACATCAGAGTTAGGATCATCATAAACATCAGGGATCATCTTAAAATCATTTTGACCTTCTATAAGAGGAGACATATTAGGAATAGAACAAGAACAAGATTCAGCACCATCATTATCAGAACATGGAAATTTCATGTCATGATCCATATTTTTCTCTTCAAAAGAATTACCACTCTGCATTTTGTTAGTGATTTATATATCCATATCAAAAATATCTTGCAAACTATCATCTTTATACAAACCACTATCCTATCCATTTGGGAGAGGACACATATCAACACATTCATCAAGCAAGAGCATATCTTGAGTAACTGAAAATTCATCATGAAATGGTTTAGTGTATGACCTAGAATCTGAAAAACGTTCATAATCAACACAACTATCCCAATCAGTACTCAACATCATATCTGGAGTCTCTTCATCTTTTTAATTTGAACAAATACTGATATTCTCATTATCTAAAAGGTCATATTCAATATTGTTGCATCCTAGTGAGACATAAGTACAAGGAGAATAAAAAATATATGTATCAAAATCTTGACCATCTGATATACATTCCTTGTCAAACTCAATGTGAGTGGATTCTTGGCAGTCAGAGCTACCCTTCCCTGAAAATGTCACATATTTACAAGACAATAACTCTAAGATTTGTTCATTATGAATTCAACCACTATATTCATTTACACTCACCTCTGATAGACACTCACAATCAACATCTTCATTTATCAAATCTTATTATCCTGCTGACTACACACATCTTCTGTCTCATATTGAGAAGGATCATTTCTTTCATGATCAGAAAACATAGCATCCATACTAGACACATATCTATCATCTTGGTTTCCCTCATTCTCAATAACATCACTACTAGGTACAACCTCAAATTTAGGATCTTCAACATCAAAAACTTGGTTTGAAATTTAAGGATTGATGGCACTATCATCAAATGAATTATCACAGAAACTTACCTCTTCATCATAATTATCCTTTTTTTCTTTGCATATGTTATCCTCAGACTGAGATAAGACATCTACATCATTATGTTGAGAATAAAAAGCTATAGTCTCAGCAGGAACACTGTAAACTATAAGTTCATCTTCAAAATCTTGATTTTCACTATATTCATTATCAACATGACTACAGTTAGCATCAAATTCAGATTGTTTAATTGATTCGATCTACCTCTTGATACACTTAAGATATTTTTTTCTTATGGAAGCTTACAAATGAATTGACTCAGGGGATAAAAGTTCCAAAACTAAACTAGCATATTTAAACATTGGAAGTTGAACATATCCCTTAGGAAACTCATCATATACATCAGTTTTTTTTATAAAACTCCAATGTTGATTCATCCTTTATCCTTCCTACCTTGTTCCTTAAATACAATATGCAATTCCTTTAGGTGGATTGATATATCTTATGTTCAATATACTTAAATTCTAGATCTTTAGTATCCTTCATCCACTTCTTGGTGAAACCAAACTCTTCTTTCCTGATATAGGCTGGACAATAATTTGAAAAAGGAAAACAAAGTTCCAAAAACAAATTAACCCATACCTCTTCATGAGGATAAAAAGGAATATTACAACCCCTTATTTGAGAAAAAAACCTTTATAAAATAGAAGTGCAGATTCTCCCACTTTTCTTTCCATCCCTCTTCATAGAAGCAAAATAACTTGTTTCTTCAATATTTGATCCTCATCAAAATCTAAATCTGACATAGGCTCTCAGATATAGATACAGCAGAAGAAACACTATCCTCTATGTCACCATATTGCTCAATAAAACAATCTTCCAGTGCACCATAGATCCTATTGAACCATGAGGTAATCCTTTAACCCAATCTCTAGCCTCATTGATTAAAGACATGGAAAAGAATTTCATCAGTACATCCTCATGTGTGATGTTATGGACATCCATTACATCAACAAAATTCTCTATATGTTCCTCAGCTAATTGCTCACCCATGCTAGTGAACTTAGGCAATTAATCTCTGACTGTAGATGGAATAGGATTTGGGTAACCAGGGATTATATTATAATTTATAGCCCCACACAACCTACCGCTATGTAGTTGTGACATCTTAGTAGGCAGGATAATTACAAACTACCTCTCTCTTCCCTCTTAATTAGTGTTGACCACTTCATAGGGAAAATTTAAAGAACTGATTTTCATGGAACATAATAAATTATCCAATGAAAATAAAATACCTGGGATATGATGAAGTTGCTGAAAAATTATTTGATTTGAAGTCACCTCCAAATCACCTTCAAAACTTAGTAGAGCCACCACCTCTTTGCAGAGGAAAAATGAAATAGTTGAGATCTTTTTCCCAACTCTGACCTTATTTAAATCATTAACTTACAACACATCCCCAATATAGGGTCTCTTATTTATTTCTCTCTTGACTATGCTCATAGTCACAGGACTCCAAACATCTGCTGCCTCTTCACTGCAAGTCCACCTTCTTTGTATTCTTTCTTTAAACATGCACATTGGTGCAAATAAGAGAACTTAGAGTCATCACTCACCACTTTGTGAGATAGTATAAATATACCTTTGATGAACTTGGACTTTTAGACACTTTTCAATGATAGAAAAAACATACTTGACTCACTTTACAAAATATGAAGAATATTTATTTATAGCACATGACTATAACTTTAATATCCTCCCTAGTAGAGTCGCCATTGTGTTGGTGACTCAGATGGGTCAAAATAAATAAATAGTAGAGCACCAAAGATTCTTTGAAAGGTTTAGCAAGAATTTTACATCTCTATCCCCAATAGAGTCACAATTTTGTTGGTGACTCAGATGGGTCAAATGATATAAATAGTAGAACACTAGAGATTCTTTGAAAGGTTTAGTAAGACTTTTACATCTCTATCCCCAATGGAGTCACCCTTTTTCTAGTGTTTAAAACTGTTACGATTTGAGAAGAAACCAATATATCTTAAGACTAATATTATTAGTGGTTAGCTCCAAGTGTGAAATCTCTGTAAGATAACTGGACCAACTATAGGGACAAGACTGCCCTCTGCACTTTTATCTCTACAAAATGAAGGTGGGTACATCTAATCCAAACTAAACTCAAATACTTACAATACCTTCTACTTCTAGATTTGAAAAATAGATAAATTGAAAGTAAGTAATAAATGCCAACCTAGCATTCATTGACTCTCACTACCATGGTGGGATAAAAACAACAACTGTAAAAGTTAAGAATTTTGATAATGATTTTGATTTAAGTTTCAGGATAGAATATAGCCAAAACACTCAGACATATACCTCCAAAGAATATACTTGCTTTAGATAGGTTCCTTATCCATTGGGTAAACTCCAAAATATAATACTGAAAATGAAAAAACCTATTGGTATAGATTTAAAGCCATAAATATAAAGATATCTCAGATCACACACTACAAGATCCTTAAGTAGATAATCTAGATATAATCAATGTAATATCCAAAGAATTTTAATTTGATCTAAGATCAAAGACTTGTGGAATACACATATGCATAAGCAAGGCTTATACACTAATCCATAAAACTTACAACTCACAGTGATAACACAAAGGAGAGACTTAAAATCTGAGAACACTTATATTAAGTATGATGAAATCCTATTTTTGCATCAATATGACAGGGAAATACAAAATTGGACAATATGCAAAAGATCATAAGCTTTCTATTCTATCTCAATACAATCTAAAATATATCTTTATAACCTAGACTAGAAACAAATACAAGCCTAATGCTTTCAATATTTCTCCCAATTCTTTAACCCTTTCTAAATGGTCTTGAATATTCCTTTATAGGAACGGGAATGAAACAAGATTTGGACCATTTAGGGTTAGGGTTTACAACCAATCATGTCAAGCATTTAAGGCATTCAATTTTGTGATCAAGTTGAAACCCCATGTTTCTCTTTTCCCAATGAAAATCTGATATGAAAATAATTGCCATATTCCTTGGATGTGAGCATAGTACGCTGAGGTCGAAGAAATTTGAAGGCATGACACAAAGAAAAACTCAACATAAATGCATAAGAGACCAGCATGACTGATAACATTTATCCCTCTGATCTGAAACCCCATCTATCAACTCTGGTCATAAATGTATCTTGCGATATCATATTTCAATCCCTACAATATTCAATAGCTGTGCAAAGTCAACCCGCAAGATCAGATTGGTTCATTAATAGCTTGAAGACAAAGATCTGAGTCCACCTCCATGAAACCTTATCAGACAAAGATTCAAATATTTAAATTACAATTACAATAGTCACAGGTGGTGCGTAAAATGATTTGGACACTCTAGATCAATATCACAAGTTTAAAACATAGTCATTGACCAATTTTTAGTTACCCGAGTACACAGTTCAGATCCTGCCAGATGTCATCATGGGGCAATGCCAAAAAATAGATCTCAAGCATGTTTTTCTTGAGCCTTAGCACTGACTGGAAGATCTATCTCAAATTTCTTTATCTTTACCTCACCCATTAACACTGACCCAGATCTGAGTGGGACATGTGGCAAACATGCGCAATGCCTCAAACACTATTTGTCAAGCACCTTTTCTTTCAGGAAATGCATCATCCACAAGATATTTTCAAACTTACTATCTCTTTGACTACCTTAGAAACCCTGAGGACCATGAAGTCAACAGTGACACACATCAATCACACACATTTCCTTGATGATTAATTATCTTCATCTTTGCGTTTAAGCCTTCACGCCTGACGTCCAATCTAACTCTGATCTAAACTTGACTTGCAACTAGCCTTTTCACTCTGATTAGTTGATTTCTTTGTATCTCCAAGTCTCAAGATGACTTATCTAACCTTGGTTCCATTCTGAGATCAAGTACACAACACATGATCTAAACAAGATCTATAGATATTGCTAGATCTCTAAAATATTTGAAAACTTTTAATTTTATCTAGTGATCACGTGCAGACCAAAGATCTTGAGCTCAATGAATGATCATGATTGTATCTCGACAAAACTATACTTGACCTTGAGTTATCTTGATCGACTCTAAGTCTAGCTGGAGATTCAGAGATAATGTAGTCTCTAAGTCACTGAACAAATTATTTATCTTGTGTTACATTTGGAGTTTAAGTGCAAGCCCTCTGATTCTTCTCAATACTGACAGTTCTAATTTAATCTTTAATAGCCCACTCTAGTTTAACTTGACTCATGC
The DNA here is from genome assembly GCA_018584345.1 of Thuja plicata. NCBI lineage: Eukaryota > Viridiplantae > Streptophyta > Pinopsida > Cupressales > Cupressaceae > Thuja > Thuja plicata. The sequence goes on from MU226509.1 coordinate 1,011,063, forward strand.
TTTATCTTGAGATTGCGCGACTGAAAGGATCTCCAAGTCTCTAAATGTTTACCTTTACTCAGGTTAAATATGGAGATCAACCGTCAATGCTAGATCTTCATGCACATCAATGGCTCGTGCTGAATATCCAAGTAAACTTGACTTGACTTGAGATTTACCCAGGTTAGATGTAGAGATTGCAAGATAAACTAAGTCGTTGAATCTTGAAATGAAAATACTAACTCCTGGTTTATTTGGAGACTCAGCAATAGCCACTGATTCTGATCCTTACTAAACATGTGTCTATATCTCAGCTCATCTCTCCTGATCGATGAATGTATGTTGACTTCTTGACTTTATCTAGCAATCTGGCATCAACCCTTGATCTTTTCTATGATGAACGGTTGAGATCATGTCTGCATAAACTCTGAACTAAACCTAACTTACTTTTATTTACCATAGTTTAATCTAGAGATTCAGTGATAACATTGTCTCCAAGTCTTTGAATAGTTATTTAACCCTTGAGTTCATTCTGAGATTAAGCGCAAGCCGTAGGATTGAAAAATGATCAACGGTCTACGTTGAATCTTAGAATAATTGTGTACTTGACCATTTCATTATGAGATCTAGTGCCAATCGTTGATCTCAAACTTGATCAACCATCCTCTCCAAGTCTCGGGACAATTCACTTAACCACAGGTGCATTTGGAGATTGTGCGACCAAGGAAAAATGCAAACCCTATCTTAACGATGGTTAAATCATGAGATTTAGAGATAAAGGTATCTTTGAATCTCCCAATGCTTTCCTTGACCATAGTTACATTGTGAGATCATGTGCAAGCCACACAATGAGATCTGCATCCACTTTCAACTCTGAGTTGCTGAATAAAAACCTGAACTTGAACTTGATCTAGCGACTTAGCGCCAACCACACGATTATAACATGAAAGAAACTTGATCAATCATGCACGCGTAATATTTTAATGAAAAGGAATATTCGACCTTGGTTGGGAGATTAAGAGGTAAAGGAAAGACTAAAGCACAAATGGAAAAAGAGACACTTAAGTTACATAGAAAAGTAACTTAAAAACATAACAACTCTTGAGAGGTTTAGGGTTTTGCATGAATTTGACATAACAAGACTTAGGGATTTAGCCAGAGCCCAGAAATAATTATAGAGACAAGGAAAGAAATATTGGAACCATGCAAAATTTTGTAAGTGATAACAAATTCTTTGTGCTCCATGTGTCCACATGAATTCCTTTCTATCTCCTCTCATGGTTTTAGTCATTAGTCCGCAAATAGAACTAAAGTTTCTAATGAACTTTTGGTAAAAACTAGCCAACCCATGAAATGATCTTACCTCTCCAATATTCCTTGGTGTAGGTCACTGAAAAATGGATTTTACATTCTCAAGATCCATCTTATATCCTCCAGTAAATATTAAAAATCACAAATACACTAATTCCTCCTTCATGAAATTACAATTCTTAAGATTGATTAATAACTTCTCTTCCCTTAACCTCTGCAATACTTGTCTAACATGCATAAAATTATCCTCCTTTCTCTTACTGAAAATCAATTTATCATCCAAATACACAATGAAAAACTTTCCTAAAAATTTCTTCAGAACCTCATTCATTAACCTCATGAAAGTACTTAGTGCATTAGATAATCCAAAAGGCATTACCAACCATTCACACAATCCTTCATTTGTCTTGAATATAGTCTTTCACCCATCTGTTATGCCCTGCATACCCATCCCTACATTTTGTGTTCAAAATGCTGGGTCCCCTCTTTTCACTTTGGGTCTTGCCTTGTTTTCTTTGTTTTCCCTCTGGGCTTTTCCTCCGTGAGGTTTTCTTTTCTTTCTATTTTTGTTTCTCGTGCCTTCGGGACCCGGTCCTAGAGTTTTTTGTCCTTTCCAGAGCTGGATTCCAGACTCCGGGATTCTCCTCAACCCTCTCCTCTCGCGAGAAGGTATAGTTGAGTGGAATCCCTGGGCCCAGAGTCTGGAGGTCTGCCTGTTCCAGAGTTTGCAGAGAAGGGTGTAACTTGTTTTACCCTAAGACTATAAATGGAAATTACCCATCACTTTCACAGTTACCACAATTAAAAACACTTAGAGCATTCAGAGTGATTCTTAGGTGATTAAACTATGATTAAGCTACGAGTTGTTCTATGCTTAGTGGTCAATTACAAGTTGATTCGCGGTGTCTGTTTGTGGTCATTCAAGGGTAGACTTGTTGTAGAGTGTTCCTAGTGTGCTTCTCTCCTTCCTTTCTTCATGTCTCCAGGTAGGTCCTCGGCTTGTCCTCTGGTTTCTTACTTGTTTTTCCTTGTTTCCTTTTTGGTTTCTCTTTGTTTTTTTTTTCTATTTCGCCTTGTGTGTTTTGTATTTTTGGTTTGCCTCCTGTTGGTGGGTTGGCTTTGCCAGACAGTTGTCCACCCTCTATGTAGTTTTAAATTAATGTATATAATGTATATTGTCTTAGGGTAGTTTGTGTACTTATGTAAATGTTGTATAAATCTGTAAACAGTTTGCAAATATCATGTATTTTAGTGAATGTGTGTTTTGGCCTTTGACCCTCTATAAATTTGTGTATATACTTCATGTGTATCCTTCCAAACTGACGAGCTCAGTGTGACTCTATCATGTTTTCACTCACCATTCCAAGCTTGTTGAGACAGAGTCACCACAGCTCAAACTTAGCACCTCGCTGGTTAAAGCCATGGCAGCTTTCTTTCTCCTATGTCTCATCGCCTTAATTGCGGGATTAATTTTCCATGAGTGGGCATTCAAACCATGTCCCATCTGGCATTCAATTTACCATGTGTCAGCCCACTTTTCACCATTAGTGCCTTTATGTCACCTGTCATGTGACCATGTGCCAACCCATGTTAGCCAAGTATGGTTTCCTACTGGTCACGTTGACAGAGCAACGACTAATTTATTTAGACTCTGGGTCTTGAGAAATCCCTTGTCTTGCGTCTCCTCCTATCACTTGGTTCAACACCCTAGATTCCTATTCACGTCTATTTCAAGTATTCCAGGATTTATGATGTATGCTAACACTTGTTGGATAGGTACAGGGTGGTGAAAAATTCCCAAGAGTTTCTAAAGCCCTTTTTATACATATCATGTTCTGATGGCTCTCCGGTCTTGCAGGTTGCAGATAGTAAATCAAGATGTCTAAGGTAATCACCCCTCTTGATAGCCTGGAGATACCTACCACTTCCACTCAGGTGGCTACAAAAACTAAGGCTAAAAAGTTGTTAGCAAAGCTACCCTTGACCTCCAAATATCGAAAGGAGGGTGTTCTCATGGGATCCAAGGTGGATTCCAAAGTTTAGGAAATAATATCACAGAGCCCAGGATTTGGGCTGAAATGAAAGGCTTGATCCAAGCCATTTATAGGTTGAAGGCCACCGGAGACAATTTGGCCACTCAGCTAGCTGCCTCTGGCATCATTAAGGCAGCAAACTTTCCTTGTTCGGTGCAATCACCAGAGTTAAAACTCCAACTAGTAACTATGTACAATGCACCTACTCAGACCATTCTACTTTTGGATCCCCAGCCATTACAGTATCCAGCAACAATTGTCACCCTGGATACATCAACTTTCACCTCAGGGATATGGATCCCACAGTTCAAAGGGTCCATTATCTAGAATCGGGTCCAGATGTTGCAGGAGTTTGAGGATACTACCCTTATCTCCCGACAATATCTCAATAGCCACTAGCTGAAGTCCCCAAAGAGGGATTGTAGGAGGATGAAGTTGGAAATTGCTTGCAGGGAGTTCAAAGAGCCCATTCAGGTGGGCATTGTATTCTTGTGTAGGATCTTTGGATTTCCCCATGCCTAGGACTTCTTGGCATGGATGTACTACTTTCTTTACTACATCACCACATGCAGTCATACCTTCAACTGGATAGCTATCATAGCTAATCACGTGGACACACAGCTGAAGGGCATCATCCAGAATTCCAAGTTTTACATGACATCATACGTGCTATGGGCACTATCCCAACAAAGACTGGCTTTTCCAGGATTTTGAACAGTTGGTGAACTTGGAAACGGGCTAGGCCAGTTGACACCATGGGATCATTATCCCCAAATAAAATGGGAACATAGTTTCCTGAACTTCTGTCGGGTAAATGATGCTTTCATTTACCATAACATCCTAACACTTACTAAGGATTCTGGGTACCGATTGTTGTAGGCGGCGATGAATTTGGTCAGCACCTATGGCTGCTATTTTATTCAGTTTTAGCACCACATGTACATTCGGGTGACTGGCTTCTCTGGGAAGCCCCATCTTCTTCCCCGATATTGTGAGGACAAAATTATTCTTCTCGAGTTCTACCGGTAGATGATGGACCTACATGCCTTCTTCACATTGAAGATGGTCATCAATGTCCCATTCCCATTTTCATGCGGGAATTATACATGTAGCCTTGTTGTGGAAAGGGAGGAAGATAATGAATTGAAAAGCCTGAGACTTGTGGAATTCCACCATGCCAGGAAAAACTATGATCCTCTAGGAAAGATTGCCACAATTCTTCCCTGGGCATCCCCGCGAGATGAAGAAGATATTGAAGGTTTTTGGGCGGACTACCAAGACAGTTTTGATCTCTGGGCCTAACAACATTCGTGCATGTCCAAAGGAATCATGAAGGTGCTCGACCTTTAGACTTTTCCAAAGGGTTTTTCAGATGATGGGCTGCTAGAGGATCCAACATACAAAGGACAGGGACTGGACAAGTCAGATCTCCCTCTAGTGGATTGGGCCACCCCAGAGGACTTAACAATTGAAGGGGTATGTCACCGTATTTTGGAAGCAAGTCACCAATATTTTTCCCGGGTGTGTCCCAAAAGCACCTGGAAGAAACCAATGGTTCATAAGACCACTACCTCTTCAGCCGGCACAGGACCTACCCCATCTTTTGTCACCGCCGGACCTAGGATGAGAAAAGGGAAAGAAAAAGAGGGTGCTCCAACCAAGGTGCCTCCCCAAGGTCCCGCCCCTTTAATGGTACAACTACAACAACAAATGGAGTCGGCGAGGCTGGTCAGCCAGCAGTTAAGCATGTAGATATCTTTCAGCCTCCTCATAACTCTGATGGTGTCTGCTCGCCCGACGGGATCCCCGTCATTGGCTGTGATGATGAGAAGACAAACTTTCACCGAGGTAGAGTCTACCATCATTTTAGAGACCGGGGTTCCATTGATGAGAAAGAAAAAGAAGAAGGTGAACCCCACACCAAGTGCAACCGCCAGCCTCGGTATGCTAGAATTGCCACCAGTTGATGTCAGTTCGGATTCTCCTGAACTAGAAAATAACTCTAACTCCTCGCCCCTACATGATGACTTTGATGACACTTTCTCAGTGGACGAGCTCATGGACCTGCAACAGAATATAGGTCACATGGTGGAGGAGATTATCGCTCAAGAGAAGGAAGATATCCCTGTAGAATAGGAGATCCCAGAAAAAGAACTTTCCACAGAGTAGGAGGTCCGGAAAGAAATACAAGAGGATCAAAAAGAGCATGAAAGGAAAGAAGAAACACCGGCCCAAGGGGTCAAGAATCAACCAAGGCAAATAACAGATGAGAAACCGATGGTCGGGGAACCCGGACCCACGGGATCAACCATACCCCCGATCATTACACTCCAAACGCCTTTGGTTACTCTGGGTGACCAAGTGCCTTGGAGCACATTTGGCGAGGTAGTAACAGTGGTCATATTATTAAACTTTGGCCAGAGACCTCACCCACCTCCAGTGGATGTTTCGATGGAGGAAAATTTTCCAGTAGATGAGGCTAATGAAGCCAAAGAACAGGAGCAACAGATTGACCCAGAAATCTTGGACAATGTAAATGTAGGATCAGCTGACGACAGGAGGGACAAGGAAGTCCCCAAAGATACAAGAAATGTTGAGGACAGAGAAAAGGTTTTAGACATCACCATAGAAGATGCCAACATGATAGAAAATACTGAAGGTTCCAGGGAACAAGAAAAGGAACAAGAGCCTGAAGGAAATGTACATTCCAATAACACACCGCCAGATTTTGAAGGGAGGTCCGATGCATAGGTCCTAACTGAAAATCCACCCCAACCACCCCAATGGTTGGTGGAATCAAAGAAAAGAAAGGCCCCAACGGTAGCAACAAGAGCTCTACCCTCCCTGGGAAAAAATAATGGCCAGAAATGTAGAGGTCTAGAAGCCCATGAAAGAACAGACAGTCCATAATCTCTGGATTGGTCCAACGGGCAGCACAATTGTGACTATAACAACACCCCCTCTAGGTGCAGATGTGGCGGCTGTAAGGCCTGAAGACTACAACATCACAGAAGTGGCACTAGGGAGGAGAGACAAGCAAGGTAAACTAGACTTACTAAGGGAGGCCACCAAAGTAGTAGAGGCCAGATACATCAAGAAGGGCCAGAAGTTGAATGAAAATCTCCTCGCACTTCTGGTGGAACTTACACAGCCATTGGCTGAGATCCACTCAGAAACCCCTTCCTCTGGATTACCACTTGTGTAGGGCGATGTGGATTCTCTCCGGGCCATGAAGAAGAAGGCATAGGCTATAGATGGGTGGGCCACCGAGCAGGTAGCCACCATAAGACAATTTTTAGCGGTGTCCCTCCCAGACCTTTATTGGGTCGACACCCTTATCAGCCAAGTGAATGGCTCTACTATTATATGGGATCAAGATTTGGTGAAATATGAAAAGTGGAAGGCCAGGCTGGAAGAAATTCACAACATCAGAGAAGAAGCTGCCACATAGCTGGGGATTTTAGGAGATGAATCATATGATTCCCTCTAGGCCCAGTACTCTAGAATTGTCCTCAAAATTGAGCTATGCAAGGAACTGGTTAAGGCCTTGAAAGAAAAAGTAACTGCAGCCCAATACCCCTTGGGCCTGTTTCAAGCATTTGTGGTTGGAATGTCGCAGGTCGATCCCTTCACCACCAGAACGTGCACCCCAGAGGACTATGTCCTCAGTAAATTTGATGAATGGATGGAGTCCCTATATCCTCCTGTCAGAGATTTTGACTAGGGTAGGTTATCTAGATTAGCTAAGATGATGATCTGGTCGCATGATGCCATAAAAATGGTGGATGAATTTTGGAACAGGGCCGGAGATGTTGAGGAAAAATTGGAGGTTGTTCGCAGTCAATGGGACAGTATTAAAGATATAGATGAAGAAGGCATAAGACAGGTATTGGAGAGATTGAAAAATAGTAAGAAGAAATAAGGTTCTCCGGAGTCTGGAGAATTCCATCAACCAAGCATTGGTTGCATTCTTTATTCTTTGGGGTGCGAGCTTTCAGATCCTAGAATTCTGAATCCCATAATTTTGTATTCTTTCAGTGGCCAGTGTCTCGGTTCCCAAAGCCAACCGGTCAATATCAAAGGGTTAATAAAGGTGTCAGAAAGTAGGTAACTGCAACAAGTCACATCAGCTTAGAGGATGATTCTGATAGGTAGTTTTCCCAAGGCACCACTCCAAAGTAACACCTGGCATATTAGAGATAGTGAGCCGATTCTTCCACTCCTCTTTCCTTGTCTTATTCTTTTGACATGTTAGACCTTCTCCATCTTGAGGTCTTTTGTAACGTGGTGCAGGTAGTACTGGCCATCAGAAATAGTATTATATTGTTAAGTGTAAATTAAGTTAGGTTAGTTTTAGGTCAAAACTTGTGTTAAATAATAAGTCCGGCCTCATTCCAAGGGTCGGCAAAATTGATTATTTTGCAGTCCATAGCTAATAGAATTTCAATTTCCTCAGTTCTTAGTTGCAGAGCTCAATACTCCTTAGTTTTTAGAAGCTTTCAGTAGTTAAATGCTCCCCTGGAGCCACCATTATTGTACGCACTAGTGCTTGTTGGAAACATGTTAATTAGGAAGGAAGGGTTCTATCAATGATGTTGCTAGCATTCTCATCTCTGGGTTAATGGTATTTTCTGTTGCATGTTCTTTATGTCCCTTGCTCTGATATTTTAAGTAGATTAATGACCTCCTTTTTCCTCGCTATTGATTAAATATAAGTTGATGGTTCTATATTTCTTCAGTATTTAGTGTAGTATATTAGAGCATGGTTGATGTTTTGAATGTTTGGCATAACTATAGGTAGATGGAATATTTCTAACCCTGTAATTTTGAAGTTTATTTGGTGAAGTTAGTAAATGCTTGTAGCAAACCCCGCTTACTTAAATCCCCAGAGAAGACGAGCCAAGATAACCAACTATCCCCCCAAACAAAATAGTCACATTCCCAACTAAGCTCCTGCACTGTAAAGACCCGACTCTCACGTGCTTCAAGGCCCAGGGAATCTCTGAGAGGAACCTCCTTACAAAAATATGGTGAGAATGCACAAAATAACAGAATATAGAGCAATAGCAGAACTTAGAATGAATCTATTGATCGCGGGCCACTTCGAGGGGGTAACCTCCTTTGAGAAAGCTCAATACAATAAATTCGTCCGTGTCCATCAAAGGCCTCAACCTACTCTTATATACTAAGTACAATCTAGAAAAGTAATACTACCTATGCATGTGGGATAATAAAATATACTCACGGGACGACTTACAAAGCATATGCGTCTGACAAAACTACACTAACAAAATAAACAGAAGGAACACACAGGTTCCTAACATCCCCTCTCCCTTAGAAAAAAGCTTTGTCCTCAAAGCTTAAGGTGTGGAAATTGTTGCTGAATCTGAAGAAGGGGTTCCCAGGTAGCATCCTCTAGTTGCATGCCATGCCATTGAATCAAGACCTCAGAGATGGAGCGAGAGCGAAGCTGACGAGTGCGCTGGTCAATGATTGCCGCCGGCTCCAGGATAATGGATCCTTCCTTATCCATTTCAAGGAGAGAAGTTTGTGCTCTTACGTTGGTACCAAGAACTTTCTTGAGACAAGAAACGTGAAATACTGGATGAATGCAGGAAGAAGGAGGAAGTTCCAGTTTATAAGCAACTGAACCAATCTTCTGCAGAACCTTATAAGGCCCATAAAATTTTGGGGCCAGCTTATGA